>MXQC01000007.1:0-201890 GCA_002094185.1 Zhuliangozyma boniae | reverse complement strand
CACCGGAAACAGAAACGACACCAGAGTCGGTCTCAGGGTTACCGTCGGAGTCGGTGGTGGTCCACGTGGTGGTGTACTCGGTTTCCTCAGCAGAAGACGACTCGCTGTTGGGGAACGTCGAGATGGTGGTGGTCGAGTCACCGGAAACAGAAACGACACCAGAGTCGGTCTCAGGGTTGCCGTCGGAGTCGGTGGTGGTCCACGTAGTGGTGTACTCGGTTTCCTCAGCAGAAGAAGACTCGCTGTTGGGGAACGTCGAGATGGTGGTGGTCGAGTCACCAGAAACAGAGACGACACCAGAGTCGGTCTCAGGGTTACCATCGGAGTCGGTGGTGGTCCAAGTCGTGGTGTACTCGGTTTCCTCAGAAGAGGAAGACTCGCTGTTGGGGAACGTCGAGATGGTGGTGGTCGAGTCACCGGAAACAGACACAATACCAGAGTCGGTCTCGGGGTTGCCATCGGAGTCGGTGGTGGTCCATGTGGTGGTGTACTCGGTTTCCTCGGCAGAAGAAGACTCCTCAGAAGAGGAAGACTCGCTGTTGGGGAAAGTCGAGATGGTGGAGGTCGAGTCACCAGAGACGGACACAATACCAGAGTCGGTCTCGGGGTTGCCATCGGAGTCGGTGGTGGTCCATGTGGTGGTGTACTCGGTTTCCTCGGCAGACGAAGACTCCTCAGACGAAGACTCCTCAGACGAAGTGCTTTCCTCGGATGAAGTGGTGCTCTCCTCAGACGAAGTGGTGCTCTCCTCAGATGAAGTGCTCTCCTCAGATGAAGATGAAGCCTCAGTGGAAGAGGACTCCTCGGACGAAGTGGTGCTCTCCTCAGACGAAGTGGTGCTCTCCTCAGACGAAGTGGTGCTCTCCTCGGACGAAGTGGTGCTCTCCTCAGATGAAGTGGTGCTCTCCTCGGATGAAGTGCTCTCCTCAGACGAAGTGGTGCTCTCCTCGGATGAAGTGCTCTCCTCAGACGAAGTGGTGCTCTCCTCAGATGAAGTGCTCTCCTCAGACGAAGTGGTGCTCTCCTCAGATGAAGTGGTGCTCTCCTCGGACGAAGTAGACTCCTCGGACGAAGTGGTGCTCTCCTCGGATGAAGTGGTGCTCTCCTCGGACGAAGTAGACTCCTCGGACGAAGTGGTGCTCTCCTCAGATGAAGTGCTCTCCTCAGACGAAGTGGTGCTCTCCTCGGAGGAAGTGCTCTCCTCAGACGAAGTGGTGCTCTCTTCCGAGGTTGTGGAAGAGGAAACCTCAGTTGGCCAAGCAGGTGGAGTCTGGCATGGCGTGCAAGCGGCTGGAAGACCTGGCTCGGGTACGGGACCAGAGTAGGTGACGGAACCGAGCAAGGTGCTGGGCAAGCCGGCACCGCTGTCAGTGACAATTGAGAACAAGCTTGGATCGTAACCAGTACCAATGAGGAAGTTCTGGGCAAGCAACCCGGCAGCCCTCAAGGTCAAGACACCAGTGTTGGCGTTGTAAGTGTATGCCGATGGACCAGTGATTGGGATGCTAAACAATGGAGCAGTAAGACCGATCATGTTCCCGTTTCCGAAGCCAGCAACCGTAAACGTTTGTGGCGTGGACAAAGCCTGGGCAATGATGGACGACTGACTGTCGGCCAAGTACAAGGTCTGTGTAGTGGCCACTGTCAAGAGCGAGTTGGAGATGTAGATAGTGGAGTCCTGGTCAGCAGTGATGCAACCGGTACCCAGAATCTGGGTCGTTTGCTGGTACACCTCGCTGTACAAACAGATCTGACCGTTATTGTTGATGTTCCCCAAGGGAGTACCAAGACTAACGACACCAGAAGATCTGGTACCCTGGTAGAAAACTAACAACCCGTTGTTGTTCCAGGTGGCAGACGTGATACTCATGACGGGAACACCGATGCCACCGTTGGCGGCCATGAACATGTCACCGTTGTTGGTGAAGGAGAGACCGACAAGGTTGTAAGTGGGCGCGGTTAAAGACTCAATAGAGTTGAACGAAATGGTGCCATCGTTGGTGATCGAGGCGAGCAAACTGGTCAAGGTGATGACCAAGGCGATGTTGTTGTTGTCACTGGAGATGTAGAAGCCAGCGCCAGGCTGGACGTCGATGTTGCCAACAAACGCAGAAAGCGCGTTGTCGATGATGGACCAGTAGTAAGGGGTGTCGATGGTGATGTCGCCGATACCAAGGTCAATGGTACCCTGATCGACAGTGTCTTGGGTGATTGTTTGAGCAACTGCAGTGCTTACCAACACCCACAAGGGCAAAAGGCAACTTTGGAAGAATAGCATTGTGCAATGGGATTCTCACGAGACGTGTTTCCTTAGCTTAGCGAATGGTGGTGGTGATGTAAAGAAGAAGCAAGAGAAGAAGGAAAAGGGGAAGGGGGAAATAGAAGCAATTAGGGTGCCCCCTGGAAGCAATCTCTCTGGATTTATATACTGCTGGAGAGGGCCGCCCAGTGACGTGAAACTAGACCGTGTTGCCGACGATATAGTGACCACTCTATTGTTCTTGCCACTTTGGATCATTCTACCCATTCTGGGGTTATTCTGGCCATATGAGATTGTTTTGGCTATGTTGAACTGTTTATGGGATTGTCCTTCTCTGTTTTCTCTTTCCTTGGGTATTCCCGTATTGGTGCGACTGCGAAACCTCGTGCTTGCTATTGTTTCTCCTCTATTTCTCTTTTTGTAGAGTGTGTTCTTTGTTCTTCCAAAAGTGATGAACTTTGCAGTTTCACACAAAAGCAATACGCCTCATGCACGCAGAGGAAATTTCAGGTGAACGAACTTGCTTCTGCGCTGCGGTATTTCTGTATCTGGCGATAGATGCTGCTGGTAGTGCGATTTTTGGATAAATGCTGTGCGGGTTCCAGGTTGTTGCTCGGGTTCCAAACTTTACTAAACGCTAGTAGTTTTTCCCTGTTTCTACTTTGTGTTGGTGTGGAGAAGCCTCTTCTGCAGTTCACTTCCTTCAAGGGAAGGAGTGCATGCGGGGACGATGACAACGACTAGGGCTCCTGCTTGAACGGAGACGAGAAGGACTAAGGTCGGCGCGTCGGTGTTAGTGCCGCCTTGTGTATACAAGAACCAAGGCGTTGGAAGAGGGAGTGCGGGGGCCACGAACGCCAAGTTCGAGCGGAGTTAGGGAATAATGGCAGTAGCATGTCAACAATCCGCTTCCCCCAAATAAAAGAGAACACGCAAAGTTCAGGTATTCGTGGCAGTGCTGTGGGCGGTGTTTTTTGGGGTAGCAGTATTGTTTTCTTCACTTTTTGGGCGGTGGTGTATTGTTATTCTCTTTGGTTCGTGGCTCATTGTTTGTGCAAAGTTCGTAGTGTGAAACCAGCTGAACTGAATTTCACCCGCACTGAATTTCACATCACCACTCACCTTCAAGTGAGAACAATAGGGAGGAAGGAGAGGCTGTTGTGTGTGTTGTGCGGGTCACTACTGTAGCGCGGTAAACAATCAGGGCCTGAAGAAGTTGCTATTTTGACATTCCGCATGGTGTCTACGAGCGGTATGAGGCATAATAATGGTAGGGAGTATGTTTTGCATGTTCTGTATGTTTCGTGTGGGTATGTATCCGAGAAGTACGGCGGTTGGGTTGTTCCCCTGGCGGCTGCAAACAGGCAAAAGAGGAAGAATGGGGGAGGTGATGTACTGGTACATAGCAGAGTAAAGTTGGGGGAGGGTGTGAGGGGTAGGGGTGTAAGGAGGAAGGCAAAGGAGGAAGGGCAAACCCAGAAAACATAAAAAGGAAGTGGTAGAAAAAGGGAAAGCGGGGGATTATCCAAGTTGGGAGGATGTGCGGAGATCCCCCTAACTTTGACACACTTCTGCTGCTGTGGGCTTACTGGTGTGGGCTTGGTACCTCCACGCTGTGCTTATTTCAACTAATTCACCTTGCCAATCTTAATTCTGGGAGATATTTTTGTTGTGCCATTGTTTCCATTGCTTGCATTGTGTGCTATCTATTACGATGTGCTGTATAGTGCTGGATGGTGCTGGTGCTGGTGCTGGTGCTGGTGCTGGTGTTAGTGGCAGTTGTGGTGGGGAGCAAGCAGTACGTGGGTGTGTTGATGTAAATGAGTATCTATCTATGCACTTATGAGTGCGGATACTGGCCCATGTGAACGCGCGGGACATGTGTACATGGGTGCATGTTTGCATATCTGCATATGTACTTGTGGCGCGTGCATATGGGGCGGGGCAAACAGGACCAAAAATAAACCTTGCCCACATGAAATTTATAGTTTGCCTGATTGAGCCACCAACGGTGCTGCTTTCGGTCGCTCAGAGTCTAGCCCTTTCCATCCCCAGAGTGTCAACAATGGCATTTGGGACCACTAAAGCGCAACATGTGGTCCAAACCAGCAGTGAAGGTCGAAATTTCAGCGTCTGCTCCTCCTATAAAACAATACCGCCTCAGCTCTCATTATACCGCCAGCTGAGTGCACGCTGGGCGCCACCTGGTGCCACCTGGTTACAGCTCTGTACACGCATACATCTTCCTCCTGTTGCTGGGAGTTTTGTGGCACTATCTCGCAAGTTTCACCTACATTTCCTCCTTTCCCTTCTTTGTTTATCCTCTACCTTGCCTGCTCCTCTCTCCTGTAAGCAAGCAACCTGGGTCCCTATTGGCTAGGAGGGAAGCACGCCCACCTGAAAATTCCAGGATAGCCACGCCACTGTAGCTCATTGTCTCGTCTCTTCCCCTTTTTCAAGTCTCATTAGTCATCTTCCCTTCCTCTTTCCTCTCATGGTGTATCTTCCCCCTCTCCCTTCCCCTGGCTATTTCCCCTCTTTAGTATTTTCCGCAACGGAAATCCAAAGCCATCAGCGAGACAGCAAGGAGCACGCAAAAGAATGAAAACACAGCAGAAAAGGGAAGGAAAGCTATCCCATTAGGCCAAGGTTCCACAAAGCCATACTTTTGCTCCCATCTCCTCACGGTATTTGCCCATCATACTTGGTCGTTATAGAGATAATAGAGCGGTAGAGGATGTCCCTTGAAGATCTATATGACATCAAGAAGAGGGTATGGAATGGCTCCATCAATGTGAAGGTGGTGTTCCACGCGGCCGAGTACCTCGTGTCCATCCCGCGCAACTCGTACTTCCCCTTGTACTTCCCGGCCATGGCAAGCTACTTTTCTGCATCGGCACCAATCAACACGCCCGTGTGGCTCTCGTTTGAGGACGTAGCCGTACGTTGGGACTTGCCTGTGGGCGTGCTCTACGATTCGATGAGCGTACCCAGCAACCCCTGGGTCGTGGACATGCATGTGGACATGCACACCGACAAGTACCCCAGCGAGTACATCATGCCCATTCTTGGCGGGTACGAGGAGGCGTTGCGCGCGGTATTTGCCAATCAGTTTAAGCAGTCGTGCTTTGTGTTGAACGGAACCGCCAAGCCCATTATGACTATGAGCGAGGCCGACACAAGTGCACTTTGGACGGCCGTAGTCTCCAGGAATCTCAATCTGTACTCGCTGTTGAACAAAAAGGTGGTGCGCAATAGGGTTAGAATCCCTGTGAGGCTCGTGTACCCGGACTCAGTGGTCCAAGCGCCGGTGGCTTTGCGCGGAACCACCCTAAGGCATATGCTAATGGGAGGCGAAGCTGCTACTACTGCTGCAAGAGAAGCACTCACAGGAAAACCTGCATCAGCTACTTCCGATTCGGTGACTTCCATTGCTGAGGGTACCCTCTTTATTCAGGGCATCAACGCGACGCTGCTCCTCGACGTGGAGCTCGCTACCGTGTGGCTGGTATTCAAGCATCTAGATAATTTCTTGTATGTAGTGATCAGCCCCTAAACACCGCCTGCAACCAGTTTCTGTACATCTTGAGCTGCTTCTTGCGGTTCACAAGCAAGCGTCGGTCGGTGCCGATACGCTCCTCCGTAAATGGTCCATGCTTGCAAAAGATTTGGCGCAACTCATCCTCGGTGAAAAAATACACGCGTGTGCCGTCGCCGCGGATGTAAAAGTTGTCCTCCAACAACCGGCCCTTCTTGAACCGCACCTGCGCGAGGTCATAGCGGCCATAGTCGCGGAAAAGAATCTCGCCCCCGGGCTTGAGTAACTTGGCAAGGTTATTCACGGCGTTCTGCCACTGGTCCGGGTGCAATGCCAGAAACACAAACACCATAATGATAATGTCCACCGATTGTGGTTCAAGGTCCTCCGGGAGCGTGCCCTCCAGATTGGCCAAGTCCCACACCGAGGAGAAGGCCACCCCCTTCTCGTGGCTGGGCGCAAACGCCTCGTTGGCCTTGACGAGATCCACTGCAACCTTGGAGTAGTCGCACGCAACAATCTTGAGCCGCGGGTTCTTATTCTGGTTCAACACGGGGAAGAACGTGTTACCTGCACCGCACCCAATCTCGAGGATTGTCACCGGCTCCTTATAGTCTTCGCCCGTGACCTTGTACAACGAGGGGAACTCGATCTGGAGCCACTTGCGGTCCTTGAAAAAGTTTTCGCGGTTGTTGCGGTAGAAAATGTCCCAGTATTTTGCCGGGTTGGCGTTGTAGAGCTTCTTGTCAAAATCCTTAACCGGATATTCGTACTGCTTGCTTACGAGCTCCTTGCACTGCTTGATCTGCTCATCGCCCCACTCGACGTGGTCCCAAGCGTTGTGGCTAAACACCTCCTCGTCGTTCTCGAGATACCGCTGGCCAAACGTGAACGGCGTATCTTTGCCTATTCTCGACTCTGTGCCGGATCTGAGGTGTAATGGTGGCTTGATCTCCTTGTCTTCCTCAACCGTCATGGGGAATATCTTAGTGGTGGTGGTGCTTGATGCTTGATGAGAAGAGTTTTTTTTGATGCACTAGTTATTTCTTTTTTCTGGGCTCTTTATCATAGAAGCAAACTATATAAAGATCCGTCTGTTTCTGCCCCTACACGCTATTCATGTAATGCACGTCAGACAAGTCCTGCAATCTCGCTGCCGCCTGTTCGCTCGTCAAGTCACGCTGTGCCTCGCCCAACATCTCGAACCCCACGCAAAATTTCTTGACCGTGGCCGACCGGAGCAAGGGTGGGTAGAAGTGCATGTGGAACCAGGAGGCATTGTGGTGGTCATCGCTGCACTCAAACGGCGCTTGGTGGATGCCCATGGAGTACGGAAAGGAGGTGTTGAACAAGTTGTCGTACTTGGTGGTGAGCGTCTTTAGGATCGCCGCCAAGTCGGCCTTGTGTTTGTCACTAAAGTCCTTGATCGAGCGCAAGTGCTCCTTGGCCACGAGTAAGGTCTCAAATGGCCATAGCGCCCAGTAGGGGACAACCACCACGAACGAGTCATTTTCTGCCACTACGCGCTTGCGGTTCTTGGTCTCGAGTGCCACGTAGTCGCCCAACAAGTGCGTCTGATTCTCCTGGTAGTACTGGCACATGTTGGTCAACTCCTCGTCCACCTCGGTGGGCACCTTGTCCAAGCACCACGCCTGACCGTGCGGGTGCGGGTTGGAGCATCCCATGGCAAAGCCCTTGTTTTCAAAGATCTGCAAGTACTTGTAGGGCGCGTACTCCAACCGCTCGGCGTTCAAGTTGGTGTACAAGTTTTGCCAGCTGTTGACGACATTGACCAACTCCTGCTGCGACATCAAGGGGAGGGTCAAGTTGTGCTTAGGCGAGAAGCAAATGACAAAGCACTTACCCTTGACGCCCTGGGTCTTGAGCAACCGCTTCTCCAAGGGGCTACGCATATCGTCCTCAATGTACTCTGGTTGTTCCAATTTCACCGCGGGATAGTCATTGGGGAAAATGTACGTGGCTTCGTACTTGGGGTTGACGTCACCCGTGGCTCTGGTGTTCCCCGGGCACAAATAGCACGTTGGGTCGTACTCGGGCAACAACGACTTCTTGACCTCCTCCTTGGCGCCCTGCCAGGGCCGCTTGGCTCTGTGCGGTGAGCACAAGACCCATTTTCCGTTTAACGGGTTGAAGCGGCGGTGTGAGTGGTTGGTGAAATCAAAAGTCTCTGTCATCTTCTTGTATGTGTCGGTGGACGTCAACGGGTTGAGGATGTTATTGAGGGACATTGCAGGGGGTATTTATAGACAAGGAAGAACAGAACAAAAAAATGAAATAGCAAGTGAACGGGCGAGTTTATCCCTCGCGGTTTGAAGAGGGAAGTGGGTAGGTGTAGGAGATGAAAAGGGGGGAGGGGGGAACAGGGGGTGACACGGGCAGAAGAATTGTCGATTTTTCTCGTTGGTGGAGGCGATGACGAAATTTTCCCGGTTTTTCTTCCCACTGGCTTTCTTCCTCTTCCCTTCTTCCTCTTTTCTCTCTTTGTGTTTGTCTTGTCTCCTTAGCGGGGGATGAAGGGAAGAGATTCAGACATTATCTTCGATGCAACGTTGCATTGAAAAGAGCACTCCGTTGGTGCGTGGATGTATCACGAAGAAGAAGAAGTGGGCGCTGTTTTTCCGTAGCTCCTCTGTTTGGAGTCAGTTTTTCTCGCGGCAAGCGGGCCAAGGGTGCCCTCGGGGAGACGCCAACGATGGTACAAAAAGGGCAACCATACCTCCCTTGGGAATACCCCTGTCTCTTGGCTCAAAGTTACTGGGCCATCGGTGCTGGCACATGTCTTTGTAATCAGGTGGGGGAGAGAGGGCGGGACCGCATGTTGGGAAGACACATGGGGTGCTTTTTTCTTCCTTCTCTCCTGAAATTCAGTGTCTGCATGAACCCTCTCTTTTCCGGACCCATCACGCATTCTTCTTCTTCTTCTTCTTCTTCCTCTTCTTCTTCGCTGCCGTTTCTTTTTCTTCCCGTTGTATTTCTCCGTGATCCTTCTTGGTGTCTTTTCCTCCGGAGATACATGTTCCCCCAGAGATATCTAAAAACAGAGTCCACCCATGTTCCCATTTCTTCTACCCACCACCAAGCAATGACACTCACGTACGAGAAACGGGTGCTTGTCACCGGCGGTGCCGGGTTCATCGGCTCGCATTTCCTCAATCAGTTTGTGGGCCAGTACCCGCAGTACCACTTTACCTGCATCGACAAGCTCAACTACGCCAGCAATTACGCCAACATTGCCGCCTTGACATCGTGCGGTAACTTCCAGTTTGTGCGCGTCGATATGGCCGAAGAATACAACAAGCTCCGCCAGCTCGTTGTTGCTGACAACCAGTTTACTGACTTTATCAACTTTGCCGCTGAGTCCTGTGTCGATAGGTCGTTCCAAGACCCACTCTACTTCACCAAGAACAACATACTCGCGACGCAGAACTTGCTCGAGTGCTATCGCGCCGTATACTTTCCCGGAAGAAACTTTACATTCCTCCACATCTCCACCGATGAAGTGTATGGGGATACACATTCTGTTGGTGCCCCTGTGGACGAGAACTCAGCCACCTTGGTGCCGACAAACCCGTACGCCGCCACCAAGGCCGCCACCGATATGATCATCGCCGCGTACCAGCACTCGTTCAAACTACCGATAACCATCCTCCGGCCCAACAACGTGTATGGTCCGCGGCAGTACCCGGAAAAGATCATCCCCATGGCCCTTGAGTGTATCCGCCAGGGCGTGCCGGTGCCCATACACGGCACTGGCGCAAACAAAAGACGGTACTTGTACATTCTGGATTTATTGAGCGCTATAGACATCGTGTGGCATGTGGCAAACGGCAGTGGTGGCAATGTTTTTAATGTTGGGCACGGCCATGCCATTGACAACACTCTGTTGGTGCGGCTCATCTACGAGAAGGTCCATGTCCCCGTGCAGATCCAGTACGTCAAGGATCGTAATTATAATGATTCGGACTATCCCATCAACACCGCCAGGATCGAATCCCTTGGCTGGCAGCCGCTAGTGAGTCTCAGCCAAGGGTTGGACCTCATACTCACGTCTGAGCCGATACCGACAGCGTACGCGACAGAGGTAGGGTCGGAGCCAGTGCCAGTGGCCCTGTCCCTATCCCTGACAGTGCCGCTGTCAGAAGTACCAGCACCAGCACCAGCAGCACCAGGCGCAACAACTCCGTAACCCCCGCATCAAAAAGACTGCTCTTGATCGGCATATCTAGCGAATAGAACGGATCCTTCATAACGTAATCTGCATAGAGCACGTACAACAGGCGGAAAACAGTCATGTCGCTCGCGGGCCTTTCCCCGGGACTCGTGATCATGACAAACTTCAACCCCGTGAGTGTCTGGTAGAGGAATAGGTTAAACAAGTCGGTTTCGATGGACAGCAACCCCGTGAGGTTTGTGTTGGGACTCGCAGCCTTTCCTGAGGATACAATCGTGGCGTTGTGTCCCGCATTATCGCTGGTCTGCTGCATCAGGTCGTGCAGCTGTTGTTGCTGCTGCTGTTGTGGGATGTGCGCGGATTGGTCTCCCTGGCGCATCGTCGACGTCAACTTGGACCCAATAGCATGCACGCCATGGAGGGTGCTCGCGAGCACCAAGTAGTCGTTTGCCGTGAGCTTGCTTATCCCGGGAAATACCTCGTTGCGGTAGATAAGCCCGCCGGCCTTGTTAAGGATGAGCAAACAGTAGATCTTCATTACAGTAGTAATTGTGTGATGCGTGTGGTTATTCTTGTTGGCTTTTTTTATAAGCAAAGAAAAAAATAAGGGCGTGCGCCGTGTACAGTTGAATGTGCTGAAATTGAGGAAAAAATTAGACCTCCGCGACAGGACTCGAACCTGCAATCCCAAGATCCGTAGTCTTGTGCCTTGCCATTAGGCCACACGGAGAACCGCTATGCTAATCTACTAGCTTTGCTGAAAGAATTATTTTTTGTGCTGACTAACTTAGTAAAGAGATATTTTGTTTTACTAGCACATGCGAAGCACCACAGTCGTAGATAAGGAGAAACTGGTATTGATGGCGATTTCTGTTTCGTAGATCGTTCCCCCTTCTCTCTTCAAATGGCATGGTTTATACTTTCCCATCACATTTCACATTCTTACGATTTCCTATTAATTTCTCCTAAAAGTCGGTAATAACTCTGACATTTACATTCTCGAGAAAAGCAGGTAAAATTTTATGCGCTGCCATAAAGAGGCACATGCAGGGGGCAACTAACCAGCCTGTGCATGCACTGAGGAAAAACGAAGAAGAGGAGAAGGGGGGAGGAGTATTCTCCCACCTACACTCCGATCAGATGACACCATGTTCACACCCTCTGGCTTCCCCTGCTCCACTCCTTTGCCATCCATATAAGGCACGTCTTTCCTCAAATGATTTTCCATTTTTAGCAGTTCTACCCGTTGAGGATTTAGCCCATAGTGCTTATCTCCTATTCATGCGTCCTCCAAAAATCTCCCCACTCCCGTCGTCTCTACCTCCCATCGCCCCTGTCCTCGTTTAATTCTCCGTGGTGTCCTCGTTGGTCCGTTCCCGCAAAACACAATACCATCCAGTCCATCCTTCGGAAAACTCTCACACCAATGGCGTGTTTTTTTCCGTCTTTCCATTTTTTTCCTGTTTCTTTTCCGTTAGTGGTGTGTTTAAGGCGGAACTCGGAAATGAAAAAAATGACCCGCTGGAAGAACGGAAATAGTCAGCTGCAAATAACATGAACACCCACAAACCAATGCCCTCCTAACCATCATCCCGAGGAGGTTTTCATTCCCTCGTTTATGCCAACAAAGCATTAATCTCTACGAGTGTTGTTTGAATCGTGTAAACCCTGTGTTTGCGTATCCCATTATTAATATTAACCCTTATCATAAAAACTTTTTGTCGTTAAAGAAAAATCAGTAAACCATGCTGTTCGTCGGCGTGCTAAATGTGAACTTGGGCACATTCGAGTAGATCGTCTTGGTGCTTGCGTTCTTGGCACTGGAATTGTAATGGTAGTCTTCTGAGGCCAGTGGCTTCTGCTGCTTCTGCTGCTGCTTTTGTGGCTGCTCGACATCTTCAACAAACTCATCGGCATCAGAGTACTCTTCCTCCTCGCTGGCGTACGAGTTGTATGCGGTGGTCTCGGGTGGGGTAAAGAGCTGCTCGTTGCGAACATGTTCCTTCTGCTTTTCCTGCTGTGCCTGCTTCGCATGCTGGTACTGGTGTTGATGGTGGTGGTGGTAATGCGAGTGCTTGTGGTCGTCCTTGAAAAAATCGCAGCGGATAACCGCATGGTACAACTTGACCAAGTCGATCCTGTCATTTGGATTCAAGATAAAGATGCGGTCCAAGAGTCGGTTGAACTGGGCCGAGATGGGCAAGATCTGCGACAAGATGTGCTTGTTGTTGTGCAAGGTATAGGACCGGAAAACGTCATTGTTTCCATCATTGAACAGGGCAATAGGCCAGGGGTTCCTGGCGCAAGCAATGTTGATAAAGAGCACACCAAGGGACCACACGTCCCCGGCCAACGTGGGCAAGTACTTGCTGTTCGACTGAGTCACGGTAGTATTGTTGATCTCGACGGACTGGTACTGTGACATATCCACCAACCCGCGCACGGCGCGGTGGGTGTTGAAGTTGGTCGTTCTCTCGGGGGCCATATAAAAGGAGGAGCCACGACAGGCATTGCAGCAAATCAAATTGGAGCTCATGGCAAGCCCGAAATCAATGAGCACCAAGTGGAGCTCGTTATAGTCAACAATGGCCGAGTGCTCGGGTCTCTTATAGCTGGGGTTGTACCGCACCATAATGTTCTCGGGCTTCAAATCGCAGTGGTAGACGCTGTTCTGGTGGCAGTACTCGACGGCATCAATCAACTGGAGCATGGCGTTCTTCATCATGAGCTGCTGGTCAAAGGGGTGGTGCTGGAAAATCTGCTTGTCAATAATGTTGCCAAACAAGTCGCCCTGTTCAAAATAGTCGAGCAAGATCACGGTAGCAAAACTTGCCAAGTCAAGTACCTGGTGGATGGTGATAACGTTAGGGTGGTGGTGCACCTTCAAATGGAGCGAGATCTCCTGCAAGAACTGGCTATCGTGGCCGTGTGTCTGGATATAGTCAAAACTGATGGGCTGAGGCTGGGGCACAGGGGTGTTGAGAAAGTAGTGGTAAAACTCTGCCTGGATAAGTTTCTTATTGGCTGACGAGTCCTTGGGGTCGCCCTGCTTGAAAGGAGGGTTCTTGAGAAGCATCTTGGCGGCGTACTGTTGCTTGGTGTGGATGTCTTCCACGAGGTAGATCAAGCCATAGGTGCCTGCACCAATTTTTTTGACGAACCTGAGGTGGTCGCTGAGCATGTATCCGTCCAACATGTGGCTGGGGTTTGGTTTCTGTCTCTTTGGAGGTAACTGTTGTGACTGTTGCGATATGTATGGCAATGGCAATGGCAATGGCTGTTCTGTATCAAGTAGTGGTAGCACTGCAAGTGTCATAGTGGAGGGGAAGTAGTAATATTATTAGTCGTGATGGTAGTAGTGGTAGTATTAGAGTATGCTGCTGTTTCTATATTTGAAGATAGAGATAAGAAGTGTTGTGTGTATATATGTGGTATATTTCCTAGATCCCAAGTGGGAAACCGCAAATGGTTTTATATTCTTTTTAGTGGTTGTGGTTGTGGTTGCATTGGCAGCTGATTAAGGAGAACGAGAGTGAAACAGAAGGAGAGACGCCGCTTCGGAAGATTCAGGCTCAACATGGAGAGTGTCACAAAAAGGGAAAGTAAAAAAAGCAATTATGCGGAAGAAGGAGGAACAGAGAAAAAAACAAAAAAACATCACAGCCTTAATGCTAGAGAAAAAACTGCGGCGTCTACCAAGGAGAGAGAAGCATGGAGAAAGCCCACTGTGTATGGGAGACTCTTTTGATTTACATGGTACGATGGTGATATCACCAGCGGAGTATATACCTCTCTCCAAGAGCACATGCTCAATGGTTTACGTCAACAGCAATAGAGCACTGCTCCTTATCGTATAGACATTCTCCCTCCCTCCCCCACAGATACAGAGTGCTCAACCCCTTTCCACTTGCTCAGAGCAGAGCTCCGTCATTCCTATTTCGCCCGTGACATCACTCCATGGTCTGATTCATCAAACCAGAAGAGAGTCTCAGGTTAACACTCCTGCAAAACACACCACACCAGCACGAGCACCAACAAGAACTAAACAAAGTAAACAAAGTAAACAAAGTAAACACAAGCGAAATAAGTAAAAGAAAGCCAAGGCGTGATGAAAAAAATCAGCTCACCCGAAAACTCGCGGAGGCGCAGGAAGAGGAAGAGGAAGAGGAAGAGGAGGAAAATAATAATAATAGTTGCATTGACAGGCCGCCGGCTACAACCCACATGGGAGAGAGAGTAATTTCACACCCAGCAGCACCAACAGGAGCACCACTTTGTACCTGTTTGCAAGACCACTTCTTTCCCTAAACGGAGAAACAACTGGGTGTTTGGTGACGCATGGGATGGAGATAATGTTGAGTTTAGGCGGCAGGGCGCCCCAGTATTACTTCCCTCTCTCTAAGCGAAGCTTGGAAGTGGAATAGCATGTGATAAAACTGGGATGGCTCTGTCCTCTTTCCTCATCGCTCGCGCGAGATGGCCTCCAATATGCGAGAAGGAAGAACTACATGGCGAGGAATAATTTCACATGCTTCAAAAAACTGGCCTAGACCCATGCAGAATGAGCTAGTAGTGGGAAGAGTACAGGAGAGATGCGTCCAGAGAGAAGCACCATCGCAGGAGCAATCCAACCCACAGTGTGATGCACCAGGCGGAAAACAGGATCCACCCGAGAAGGAGGCAGGAGACAAGTCACATTCAATACAGGCGGTGCTCTGTGCTGCGCTTTGTATTCGGGTGTTTTAGGGACAAGACAATTTTTATGGTATCACATTCTCGTATATGCAGGTGGTATTACCCTTAGGAACAGGAGGAGCCACCAAGTACCTCATCTATCCATCAGGTGTACGTCACCAGCCGGACCTGTTGTAACACGCCGCATACACTCTCCCCACTGCAACAACTAAGCAGTCATAGTCATAGCCATAGTCATGCATCCCGCAGTATAATCTCCGCCTCCTCGTGACCGCCAAGAGCTCGCAGTTGCATCTCCGTTCCGGTCGCGTCCATAAGAGCGAGGGAGACATCACGCGGTCAAGAAAAAGAAAAAGAAAAAGAAAAAGAAAAAGAAAAAAAAAAGACGATGCTCTAGTGTTTCCAACCCACTTTTTTCCCAGTGGTGTCATTTTCCTTGCGGAAGGAGAAACAAGGAGAGCCAGCCAGCCAGCTGCGGTACGAGAGTGTGAACACTTTTTGATAGCCATGGCTGCTGCTCCCAGCTCTCTCTCTCTCTCATGTGATATCTCTCTTACCATCACCCCAGTTTCATTGTCCTATGTGCTGGTCTTCTGTTGGGAGGATAAGAAGGAGATAGGAAAAATAGGTGTGTCCTGCATATAGAAGTTATAAACCCCCCACAGAGCCCCCAACAGCCAACATCCCCAGCATTATAATATCACAGGCTCAGGTACCAAGAAAAACACATACAGCCCTTTGTATGGCATTTCTTCCTCCCCTTCCCTCACCTCTGGGTTCTGGTTTCTGGCTCTTCTCCCAACAAAGAAGGATCTACGTATGTGCATTAACTCCGCTAGCATAAACAGGAAACCACCAAACCATAAACAGAAGCCAATAAACAATTAGAGCAACTTTGCATCCGCCTGTGGCTCCTATCACGTCCCTCCCCTCTTTTGTTCCCCTCCCGTTCTTGTGATAATGTTTGACAGCCAGTGAGTTATAAAGTCCGCCCCTCCTTTTCAAGCACCCCCTGAATACATGCAGTACGGCATTACATGTACATGTTGCATGTGACGTGTACTCCCCCCCACTACGCTACCTCAATCTCTGTTATCTACACCATGGGGTCAAAAGTGAGTGGCTTCTCCTTCTAGCTCAACAAGTTTTGCTTATTTCATAATTCATATCCAGGCGGGACACGAGGGTTGATGCACACAGCAAACGAAGATGGAACTGGTTGCCTCGTTTTTGGCCTTCCGCCCATCTTGGAAAAGTTTATTTGAAGACCATCTAGAAAGAGAAAGAGATGCCTGTGATATTTGTAGAAAACGACGCGTGGTAAACGCCACTTAATACTTTCACATGCAAATGGAAACGACAAGCGTGTGCTATGGCGTTCACTGTATATCTGTTTCTTTACTATGTGTTGCTTTGCAAGATGTTTTGCTGGCTACAAGAACCCAGGGGTGATGATGCAACTCCCCGTGGCCGGCTTGGAGTCAAGAATCGCCAGCCGCAATTCCTTGTCACTGATTCCCGGGAACTCCCGCTTGTAGTACTGCTCAATGAAAGCCCTGGTCAATGCGGGCAACTTGTCCGTGGTAGTCAAGTGCACGATGGACCCGCCCCAGCCAGCACCAGTGACGCGCGAGCCATAGGCGCCATTCGCCAACGCGAGGCTGCACATCTCGTTCAACTTGGCGTTTGAAGACTCATTGAGCTTATCCAAATCGGCCTGGGACTCATTCATAAGCGCGCCAAACGCGCGCAAGAACTGCTCGGGGTCGAGGGGGTCCTGCTTGTGGCTCGAGCCTTTGGCAGTCTGCAACAACCTCAATGTCTGCAACACGCGCAAGGACTCGCGGTACACGTGCGCTGCACGCTGGGCGAGCTTCAACGTGTCGAACCGCACGGGGTACTGCGACAAGTAGCGTGCCTTGAACTGGTCCTCGTCAATGGATAACAAGTGACAGCACTCCCCGACAGAGTAACCACCCTCCTGGGTCAATGCCTCTTCCACGATGGCCACCATCTCACTCAACCGGGCAATACCCACGTCCACGTCATTGCCGTCCCATGGCCGTTCACCCCTAGAGACAAACACGCCGTCCATCACTCCGCGCAAACTTGTGGTGCCGATATTCGAATCCCTTGGCAAAGCAGCAAGACCGAATTTATGCGCCAACACGTCACTGGCAATGCCCATCTCTACTACGCGCAAGTTGTAGTGCACAGGCGCTGTCTCGTGCTTGTTGGCCACCTGCAACGAGTTGGTAATGACAAACGTCAACTCCCTAACGGGGAACTCAAAGGGCGTGCCCTTCAACTCGGGCTTGAACTGGATCAACAATGCCTTCCCGGCCTCCCCGTACACACTAGCGCACTGGTCCATGCCCCCCGTGTTAACTCCAACATAGTGCTCGGACACAACAGTGATCCTGGTCAAGTCGGCCTTGCTGATCTCGGTGATGCCGTTGGCACGCAACACCGCCAACGTGGATGCTACGCAAAAGGCAGCGGAGGAGGACAACCCGCCACCTGTGGGCACGATGCCGTCAAACGTAATGTTCATCCCCTTGAGCGGAGCAGCTGATGCTGCACTGCCACTGCCCTGTTCACGCATGTACTTTTCCGCCACGATCAAGCCGCACTTGAAGTAATTGGCCCAGCTGTGCTTGGCATCAATTTGCACGGGCTCAGCCAAGGAGATCGTGGCCCTGGGGAACTCCGCATCCGTGTTGGTGATGGTAATTTTGTTGTCGTCTGCGATCCCCACCGCGGCCACCACGTCCACTTCGATAGCCATAGGCAACACAGGGAAGAAATTATAGTCGATATGATCGCCAATCAAGTTGACCCGGCCGGGGGACCGCGCGAAAAAGTTCACCTGGGAGTTGGCAAAGTTGGCCGTGAACGTGGACACGAGGGAACGGTACCTCGCCTCATCTGGGTGGGCGTAGAACGAGAGGTCGCTGAATGTAGGAACACTAGATGCCATTGGAAACTATATAAGTTGTATATGGGAGTGGGGCGGAAAATATAAGCTCAGTTCCTTCCCGGGGGGGGAAAGCATTTATACTTTTCTCATCTCTCCCCTTTTTTCACTTCGTCGAGGCGAGGAGAGAAGACCGACAAAGTGCGGTTTTCCTGACAGGAGAGACTTTTTTGATTTTCTGCTCCTTTTTTCTATCCTTGGGTGGAAAAACAAAATCCGGAGAAAAGCAGGGCGGAGAGAGAGAGCCACACAGTGAGCTCTTACAAAATGTAACGTTGCATTGGAAAACTGCTAACAAAACGAGAGAGGCTCCTGTCCTCCACCCTGCCTCGCCCTGTTCTCCCACTGCCCAAAATTTTTTTCCTGCGCAGTGATTGCCGGGAAGATTACGGAAATGCAGAGGAAGAACCACACATTATTGGGTAGAAAGGAGACGGGCCAACCCAAAGCCCCGAGACTTTGCACACTGTGTGTGCCTCGTGTTTGCTCACGAGACCAGCCATGTGGTCCATCACCAGCAGTCCCCTTTCACCTGTAGAGATGTGCTCTCTCCTTCCTTGGCTCGGGGGTGCAGGGGTAGCACCAAGAACAGTGCCCTCCCAACTCACTCTCGGCTTGATCCAGCCCAAGCAGGCACACCCGCTTCCCTCCATGGTCTTCCAGCCACCTCCCCACCGCTTCCGTTTTCTCGGGATTGCTCCCTGACTCCGGCCTCCTTAAAAAGTGTCTGCAGATTTCATCTCCCCACCCCTCTGCTATCGAAATATCGGGGGAGAAAAAGAAAAGAAGAACAACGTCTGGGGGGAGGGGACACGGGGTAGGAGAGGCGGAAGAGAGAGACGTCAGCGGTTGGGCCTGCACACACTTTGGAATATCTCTCCACTTTCGCATCCTAAACCACCCACGGGGCAGTGTCGTCCACGCTGCTTCCTATTCCACAGAGTAATACACGGGAGAGGCGGAAGCCTTCCTTCCCCCTCCTCCCCTCTACTTTCTCTGTTCATAATCTCAAACGCTTTCTTTTTTTCTCTTTCAGCCTAATTTCTCGCCTCGAGCTTCTCTCCGTCCCCAAACTTTTCTCCACTGAAAAAAACACCGCAAACGTATAAAGGTGGAGCAGGCTGCTCCCACTGGGAGAAGTGGCCTATTTCTCCTATTTCTCTCCTTCGTTTTAATCACCACCACCATTCCACCATGTCTGAATACATCCTTGTTACTGGTGGCGCGGGCTACATTGGCTCGCACACCGTCATCGAGTTGATCAACAACGGCTACAAGGTCGTCATTGTTGACAACTTGTCCAACTCGAGCTACGACGCCGTGGCTCGCATCGAGTACATTGTCAAGCAGCCCGTGCCCTTTGTAAAGGCCGATATCCGCGATCTCGACGCGTTGGACCGCGTGTTCAAGAGTTACAAGATCGCTGGTGTCATCCACTTTGCCGCGTTGAAGGCCGTGGGCGAGTCCACCAAGTTGCCCTTGGAGTACTACGACAACAATGTTGCCGGAACCATCACCTTGGTGGAGGCGGCCAAGACAAACGGCGTCAAGACCATTGTGTTTAGTTCCTCCGCCACCGTGTACGGCGATGTCACCCGGTTTGGCGACAACTCGATGATTCCCATCCCGGAACACTGCCCCATGGACCCCACCAACCCCTATGGCCGTACCAAGCAGGTGATTGAGAACATCTTGAAGGACGTGCATGTGAGCGACGATTCGTGGCGTGTGGCCATCTTGCGCTACTTTAACCCTATGGGTGCGCACCCCTCGGGCTTGCTCGGCGAGGATCCCCTTGGCATCCCCAACAACTTGTTGCCATACTTGGCCCAGGTCGCCATTGGCCGCCGTACCAAGTTGTCGGTGTTTGGTAACGACTACGACTCGCACGACGGCACACCCATCCGCGACTACATCCACGTGGTGGACTTGGCCAAGGGCCACATTGCCGCGTTGGCGTACTTGAAGAAGCTTAACTCCGGTGGTTTGTACCGCGAGTGGAACTTGGGAACGGGCAAGGGGTCGACAGTGTTTGACGTGTACCACGCCTTTTGTGCCGCTGTGGGCCGCGAGTTGCCCTACGAGGTTGTTGGCAGAAGAGCAGGCGACGTGTTGGACTTGACGGCGAAGCCCGACCGCGCCAACCAGGAATTGGCGTGGCGTGCCGAGCTCACCATCGAGGACGCGTGCCGCGACTTGTGGCGCTGGACTACGGAGAACCCCTTTGGTTTTGAGGTGAAGAACTACTCGTGGCAGCAATTTGACGGGTACGGCAACCGCTTGCACACCTTTTCCAACGGCACCTTGACCGTGAAGTTGGCCAACCGCGGTGCCTTGATCCAGGACGTGGAGTACAACGGCGAGCACTTGGTGGCGGCTTACGACAATGCCGAGGACTTCAAGTTGGCATCGAACCCCTACTTTGGCACCACAGTGGGCCGGTATGCCAACAGAATTGCCGACGGCCTGTTTGAGTTGGACGGCAAGACCTACCAGTTGACCAAGAACGAGGGACCCAACAACTTGCACGCAGGGTTCAACGGGTTTGACAAGCAGAACTTTCTCGGTCCCGTGGTCAAGTTTAAGGACGGCAAGTTCACGGCTCAATTCTTGCTTGTGGACCAGGACGGCAACGACGGGTTCCCCGGCGAGTTGGAGACAGTTGTCACCTATACCATCGACGACACCTCGCTCGAGTTTGAGTACGAGGCCAAGTTGTTGTCGGGCGACGCCACCATTGTCAACATGACCAACCACACATACTTTAACATCACCGGCGGCAAGCCTACCACTGACGGCACCGCCGTGAAGTTAGCGTCGGACGTGCAGATGGAAGTTGACCCCAAGTCGTTATTGCCCACGGGCAAGTTTATCAAGAATGATAAGGTTACCATAGGCGAGCCCATTGTGATGGACGAAGACGCATTTTTTGACTACTGCTTCATCGACGACGCAGCCGGGTGCGATATCGACACGAGAAATGCTCCCTTGAAGGTGCACTTTGAGGCGGTGCACCCGGAAACCACCACCAAGTTGACGGTGGCGTCTACGGAACCCTCATTCCAGTTCTACACCGGCGACGGCGTCAACACCAAGGGATTTTTCAAGCGCGCCGGGTTCTGCTTAGAGCCAGGCAGGTTCGTCAATGCCATCAACCACAAGGAGTGGGCGCACCAGGTGATTTTGAGAAAGGGCAATGTGTATGGGACCAAGATTAAGTACGGCTTCTCCAAGAAGTAAAGAGTGTATAGAATAAAAAGACACCGAGTGCGACACTGCATAACAGACACGGCATAAGCGACATAGCAACAGACACAACTCCACATGCAGGGTCACCCACGTAGATCGTCAATCACGTCACCTCGTCACGTCACTGTACGAGATCATCGCACTTGCATCTCTGCGCTTACGTCAGCAGAGTCTTTTGCGCGTTTTTTCTTCTTCCTTGTCCTAGCAGAATAAAGTCATTAGCAAGATACAATTTCTCTTACTCTATTGAGTATACAAAAAAAAGGTGATAAGAAAACATTAGGCAGTCATTAACGATCAATCATCAACAAAATTACGCTTCTTCGGAGCCAGTATCCAAGACACCCTCGCCATCCTCCTTGTGCTCGACCGACATCTTCTTGGCCAACTCGGCGTCGGTGGCAATGGGCACGGATGGCTGCCAGCTGGCAGATCTCCAGGCAGGCACCTTTTCCTCCCACATCTGGCCAATCTCTTCCAATCTCTTGCCCTTGGTCTCGGGGAAACCAAAGAAGACGTGGATACCCATGACAATGCAAAAGACACCATAGATAATGTAGGTCTTCCAGCTGATGGTCTTGAAGCCCGAGGGGGTGTACATGGCGATGGCAAAGTTCAAGATCCAGTTGGCGGCCGTGGAAGTGGCGTTACCTCTCTGCGAGATACCGTTGTCGCCCCAGATTTCCGAGCAGTAGATCCAGATACCCACACCCCAGGACATGGCAAACGAGCATACGAAAAGGTACGAGCAGGCAATAGCACCATGGGAAGCTGCCTTCTTGTCGTCGGGGATTCTGATGTTGACGGCGTCGTTACCCGAGTCGGGCCATGGCACCGAGTAGGTAGCCAAGATACCGGCAAGACCAAACTGGAAGATCATCATCATGACAGCACCGCCAATCAACAACTTTCTTCTACCAATCTTGTCAACCAACCACAAGGCGGGAACGGTGCAGGCAGTGTTCAACACGTACTGGATGGACGAGGCCACCAAGTTGGCGTTACCAGAAAAACCAGCCATCTGGAAGATGTAGACAATGTAGTACATCATCACGTTCATACCGGTCAACTGCTGCCAGATCTGGGCAAATACGGCGGTAAAGGTTCTGAAGATGTACTTCTTCTTGAACAAGGTGGCGTAGCCGATGGACTTGGATGACTCCTCAATCAAAATCTGTTCCTTGATTTCTGAGATTTCAATCAACACATCAGGGTCTTCTCTGTTGCCCTTGGCCTGGATTCTGGCAACGATGTACTCGGCGTCGTCCCAGTAACCCTTCTTGGCCAACCAACGAGGCGACTCAGGGATGAAGAAGCAGCCAAGGAATAAGATCAAACCGGGGACAATCTGGATACCCCAGGCAATACGGAAGGAGGCAACACCGTTAATCTTGCCTAAACCGTACGAGATGTAGAACATGATCAAGATACCAAGGGTCACGGAAAACTGGAAGAGGCCACCGATAAGACCTCTGATCTTTCTGGGGGCCAACTCGGAGCCGTAGATTGGGGCAACCGAGGAACCGAAACCAACACCAACACCAGAGATAAGACGACCAATGATCAACTGGGCACGGTTCTGCGATGAGGACTGGACGGCAGCACCAACCATCCAGAAAAAGGAGCAAATCAAAAGCGACAATCTTCTGCCAAAGGGCTCTGAGATAAAGGAGGAGGCAATGGAGCCAAAGAAGGACCCCAAGGCCATACATGAGGTGATGAAACCCTGCATGTCCGACCCGGGACTGTTGAAGAACTTCATGTATGATGGCGTGCCGATGAAGGCCGACATCGAAGAGATATCAAAACCAAACATCATACCGGCGATGGTAGATATACTGGCGATGACAAAGACATTGTAAAGGTTGGGGGTCTTGTCCAAGAAGTTTCTGAACTTCAAAGCTGGACCCTCAAAAGCTCTATCGATTTTGGAAGACATAGTATACTGGGTGGTGTTTGTATATGTGAGTGGTGAGGTAAGAGAAGGGGAAGAGGGCACAACTATTGATGAAAGGGGAAATACCCCATCCTTTTATAGTAAATTTTTTTGCAAGAAGAGAGTGAGGACGAGGAGTGGGGATGGGGGAAGGGGGAGCGTCTACGCGGGAGTCCAACATTCCCCATAAAACTCGGCTTAGGAGAAATATTACCTGGGGCAAGAAGGAAAAACCCCAAACAATAGGATGGGAGGAAGAGGCACTGGGTAGTGCTTTTGTGCATTGTGGTCTGACGCTGGCTAGCGGTGCACGCATGTTTTGTTGTGTGATGCAAAAGGCTAAACTGAAAAAAAGACCGAACAGGAAAAACGGCAGCAGCGAGTCTTCCTGGAAAAATGGCAAAAAAGGAAAGAAATGCAGACATAAATCCGATGTGGGGAGAAATAGTGCAGACACGAGATTTTGTGTCGGATTTAATTGTTCCTGCTGGGGAAGCGGGAGAGTGACCCCAATTTCTTCTTCTTCTCCACCGTAACACGAGATGCCGCACAAGTGACGCTGTGCCCAAAGAAAAATACAGTTGCTGCTAGTACCGCCTGGTGACGGGCGACAGGTGACTCTCGGTGGCCGGGTGGCTGATGTGTTGGGTGGGTTGCTGACGGCAAGCAATATTGGGTCATTTCTACTCTGCGGGATGTCCGGAAGGAAGAAAAGCTTGTTTTACATGCTAATTATGTGTTTATTTGCCATCCTTGCATTTGCTCCACATCCCCATCCTGCTTTCTCCTTCTTTTTCCTCTCTCCCCCACCGCCGAATAAAAGATACGTACAGTCCTTGAGGTGGACAAAAGCGGAGTGCAGGAAATGGGCACCCAACCAGCGCCACCTACACCGGTACTGCGCATGCACACACCACACCATACCACCTCGGCCCACGGCAAGCCACCCGGGAGAATGTAGTGGAGGTAAAATTTTTTTCTCTCTCTTCTTCTCTTCTTTCTATTGTATTATGTTTCTTTTAGGGAACAAAACCGGATTAAAAAAAGAAAGCAGCGTGGAAATAAGACAAAGAGAAAGTGTCGGAGAGACACAAGATTGCCCAGACACAGAGCTTTCTGTATAGCTATTTTTCCCCAAACGGGAGTGATGCTGAAACACAAGCACAAGGGGGAGTGTAAAACATAAGAAGGAGCAACCCGCCGGACGCCCACTTCCATCGCAGTAGTGTTTGCACCAAGTTTCAGTTAAGCACCCATCGCTGTTCCTCCTGAAGAGGAAGAGAAAAGAGAAAAAGGATGACCTGTGCGTGTACCCCCACGATGAAACACACAACGAGGTGGCGCTGATCACCTGGTGCTGGGGCTACTGCCACTATGATAAAAAAATTTTCTTTCTCTGGAAGGGCAAAGGTGCTCTCTAACTGGCTAAGTACAAGCGAGCAATGGTTACGTGACGATGGGCCAACCCAGGGGGGAGGGGAACGCGAGCGCGAGCAATACTGGAGGCAACACGGGAGGAAAATTTTTTTTGTGTCGGGGAATGTAATAGAGACACGCCAGCTTAGTAATATGCACGAAGGCAGTGTGGAAAAACTATTTTGCCGTAGGAAAGAACAGAAAAGTAGTTCCGGTGGTATGCACAAACCAGCCGAATTTCAGCGCTGTGTGCAGCAGAGTGCTCAGTGTTCACTGAACACCGCCTATTGTTCTGTGGAAAACGGGGAAAAAGAGTAGGAGAGAAGAGGGTGGGTGAGAACATGCGTGTATCCGGTGGGGTCATGTACAAAGCCCGGATTGTCCTATTGTCTCCCGTTCTGGTTCAGGGAACGGGGGAAAGGTGCAACAAAGGTATTGCCAAGGCGGGTTTTGTTATACAGTGTTCTCCTTCAGACAGCAGTAACTCGTGATGGCCAGTGCTCCCACTTTCTGAAATTATCCGGGGCTGCGGATTAACTGGGAAGCCGGAACGAATTTTTTCCCTTTCCACTATACTATACTTTCCCGCCACAAAAATAAACAGCCTGCTTTTTCTGTTTTATCCGACACGAAAAATCCTTTCCGCTGGTAATAAACCACAAGGGGGCTTTGCAGTGGAGCGTGGCGCATTGTTTTTTGAGAAAAGTTTCTCCACCACAAACAGCTCTCCACTTTTACTCTCCACTGGGTAACTTGGGGGAGACGGGGGAAGGGGGAGGAGAAAGGAGAGGGTTACGCGCCATCGACCACCATGCAGTAGCAACGTCGGAAATTACAAAGCAGCGATTCCCTTTTTCATTCCGTCATTATCCCACGGTTGGGGAATATTCCCACTTTGGGAATCCTGTGTGGTATCTTCCTTTGTCCTCCTCTGCTTTGTGGGTAAGATGAAATGGACACTATGCAAACCAGTTGCATAGTATCCATTTCCCGCTTGCCCATTGTCGGTGTTACTTATCAATATCCCCCCTCACCTTCTCACCCTCACCGGCACCAGAGCCCCCTCTCCTTGTTTGTTTCAAGGGATATGAAAATTTTTCCGGATGGTTGTCTGTGCGATTCTCAGGTATCAATGTTAACTTTACCCGATATGCATATGGAGAGACAACGGAGCTAATGGAACAGAAAGTGGGACAATATAATAGCCCCATACGGCACAAGTGTCTGCATGGAAAAATATCGCGATTGGAGTGAAGTGCAGTGGAGTGCAGTTACTCTGGGAGTGGGGATGTGGTGGGGACACAAGTGAAGTGGAGTGGAACGGGGTCAGGTGGTTTTTGGTTTGCGGGATTTTTTTTATGTTTCATTCATGTTGTCGTCCTCCCTTTGTCTTTCTTACAAGGTAGGGTGTTCACCATAGTACGACCAGCTGATTTTTACTATGGTTTACGAGATTCTCGGCTTGCTCTCCCCATGGAGTAGTTCTCGCCCGCATTGTAGGAGTGCGTTACGGGTGGAGTGGGGGAAGAATAGATACTACGGTGCGATTTGCAATACTCTAAAGAACATCCCACCCCTGCGCACGCCAAGCCCGACCCGTGGTGCACACTACGGGAGAGAATCAGACAGAAAAAGGAAGAGAGGTGGAAAGGGAGGTGCAGGATAGCTTGCCGCGCTCGGGCGCTTTTCGCTTTTTGTTCTTCTCACTGGCTCCCCACTGTTCGGGAAGGGTATTTGTAATTTAGAGTACTGGAAATTTTTCCTGATCATCAGGTGTTGTGTGTTATTCGCAACAGTCAGAACAAGGGGAAACAGACACACTAGAGGGCCACGCCACAGAACAACCAGATAATGTGTGTCTGGAGTGGTTTAAGCTTTTTTTCGTAGGTATTGGCTGTTAGATGGCCCAGACGATAGTTTTTCCGGGTTGCCCAACACACTTATGAGTGTTGACACCTTTTTGTCCTGCCTCACTTTTTTCTTGGACTGGAGAGGAAAAAACTATTACTTCCCATTTTTTGTTTCGACCGGAGCTAAACAGGTAATAGTCACGTGATCGAACCAAAACAAAGCAAAAGTGGCATGATTAAAGGACCGGGGTCTATACCACCTTCCCTACGCTGATACATCCTGCAAAAAGCCACCTAACACCCTTCCCCAGGTACCCACACGCCCCACAGCCCATACTGTTTATACGCAGCTTCTTTTCCACTCCCACCATCATACGAGCAACTACGAGAATGGCGTGATGTTTTGCTGGATGGAGAGAGACGATGCATGCAAATCACAAGATGGTTTCTGGGGCTAAGCTGATGGTTTAGTCGACCCACTCATCTTGGTGCCCCGTAGCAGGACAAGCTGAGAAAATATGAGAAGTGTTGGGAATTGTCGAAATTTCCCTTCCACACACCATTGTAATGTCCCCCCCCATTTTCCTAATTTCCATTCTGTTTTTCTACTCCAGAAGCTTATTACTCGTCTAGGGGTAGGACTGCGCGCAGCCCATCAATACAGAGTGTGCCTGAACAGGAAACCATACTGCTGAATCGGTCAACTCGAGGTTATCTATAGAGCCCTCTACATTCTGCACTGCACGCTCTTCCGTCGATGCAGTCTCCGCATGGTACCTTTGCCGGCTTCTTGAACCATAAAGGTAGTGGCCAGCAATTAGGACCGATCTCGTTCCCACGAGCGTATAGCATCGCGCTCCTTCCCGTACTTGCTTTTTTCGAGTTCCAAGACCTCCGAAACAGGTGATAAAGCCGTACTGTAGCTGTAATTCTGGAAAGAATTTTGAATTTCAACCCGGACCCCATTTTCCTTCTGAAGAAAGAAATACCCAATTGACCAGGTAGAGTAGTATATCGAACCAGTCACCGACACTGTGGCGGATTCATAAGGCCACCTGGGGTAGTGAAATAGGTCGTGTTTTTCAAACAAAGAAAACCAGTCCGTTAAGCTGAGAAACAGGTTGTTTTCTCATCATGCAACAGCCCTTGACTGCCGATGCATCTTGATGGCTTTGATGATTCTATATGCTTCTTTTCTGTTGAAAGCAGAGCAATAGGTTAATAGCCGCAACGTGTTTTGCTTCAACCTATTTTGGTCAAGATAGTGATGGATCTTATGGGTGGCCGCGATCGTCGAGTGCTTGACTGCGACTAGCGTCTTTCCTAAGACGACCAAAAAGTCTTCAGAGACCGCGGGGTTGCGTGTGAATATTTTAACACCACAATAACAACAGAACAACCCAAATGTTTCGACCTTGGTCCAGTTGAACCGCTTGAGAAAACAAGCTTCAAAATACATCACGCGGTCCGTGATATCATCTTTTGCCTTATCCCTGGATCTCAATACGATGAGCAAATTCTTGATATTCTTAGCAAATAAAGGGGGGTGGGGTGGGGGAGGGAGTTCCGTGGCCCTCCTTGTAGAGAAATACCAGTAATGGTTGGTTCGTCAAAGTAGTCCAAGAACAGGGTCTTTTCCTGCCCCACCAAACCACCCAATCTCTCTGATTCAATGGCCAAGATATGAAGATTGAGTGGGTTTTTCGCTTTATGTTGATGACGTGTAATACATTTCTTTTGACTTCGTTGAGGATGGCTGGCCAGGGGATGACTCCACGCCGAAGGTTTGTTTTCATAGTTTACCAATACCTGTGGAAAGAGCTTCTGTGCCTCCCTGTACAAGTCCCTATTCCATCTAAAGAAGACAACGATTTCGACATACGGGGACTTTGCTGCTGTTTCTTTGTACTTGCGGTAGATAGGAGGGTGGATAAAGGTATCTTCGTGGATCCGGGGATTATGCCAGTCGGCACCAAGCCGTATCAACCCGTTGTTGCTCGCGAACCTGTCTTCTTTTTCTGAACGGAGTATTGTTGTGTATTTAAATGTTGCAGAAAAGCCAGGGCTTGTCAAGTCCATTCAATATCGAGTGCAAGGGGCTAAGCTTGATCAAACCCCACTGGTATAATAAGAAGAACGAGTATTTCAAAACAGGCTCATCGAGACTCATCATATTTTTGCGGGGAAGCAAAAAGCACGTGACCGTGAAGGGCAAGGAACGACTTATCCTGCATCCATCTGCTGGATGCAGTCGTACCGCGTGATGATTTCGCTAAAGATACAAAGAAGGCCATAAACAGGACACTCTAAACCCCGGAAAGATGGTATGTCTGCGAGAAACGACAGCTTGCTACCTACTGCAATGACCTACAAACGAGCTTCTACTGGCTGACAATGCGTGGGTTGGCGCACGCCCCTTCTCTTCCCCTCTTGCACGCGTAGAAGGAAAAGTGCCACCAACCGCCGAAACCAAGGACGAAAAAAATGCAAGCCTCTCTTGTCCCTGTGATGAGGAGCCTCATCACCCTTATGTCCAAGAGAATCAAGCTCGATACCATGAAGATCTGCACCCATTCCGGCTCATTCCACGCCGACGAGTCGCTTGCCGTGTACATGCTCCGGTTGTTGCCGCAATTCGCCGGCGCCGAGTTGGTGAGATCGCGCAAACCCGAGGACTGGGATGCTAGCGACATTGTGGTGGATGTGGGTGGCAAGTACGACGGGGCCAAGTTCTTTGATCACCACCAGCGCGAGTTCAACACCACGTTCAGCGACAGCTACAAAACCAAGTTGTCGTCAGCGGGATTGGTTTACAAGCACTTTGGCAAGGACATTATCCAGCACGTGTTGCAGGAGACTGACGCAGGTAAGGTGGAGTTGTTGTACCAGAAGGTGTACAAGGAGTTTATCGAGTCATTGGACGCCAATGACAACGGGGTGAACAACTATCCCAAGGACGTGGAACCCAAGTTTACTGACAAGAACATCACGTTGCCGTCGATGGTGTCGCGGTTGAACCCCAGCTGGAACGAGAGCTGCACCGACGCCGATTTTGACCGCCAGTTCTTGAAGAGCAGCGAGTTGATGGGCACCGCGTTCTTGGCGGTGGTGGAGGGCTACGGCAAGGCGTGGTTACCCGCAAAGTCTATTGTCGAGGACGCGTTCAACGACCGGTTCAGTGTCGACAAGTCGGGCGCCATCCTCGTGTTGCTGCAGTTTTGCCCTTGGAAGGAGCACTTATATCAGATAGAGAAGGACCACGGCGCCATGGGCGAGACCAAGTTTGTGTTGTTCAAGGACTCCACCGACAAGTGGCGGGTGTCGACGGTGTCGGTGAGCTCGACGTCGTTTGAGTTCCGGTTGGGGCTCCCAGAGCCGTTGCGCGGGTTGCGCGACGAGGAGTTGAGCGAGAAGGCAGGCGTGCCCGGGTGCATCTTTGTCCACGCTGCCGGATTCATTGGCGGTGCCAACTCGAAGGAGGCAGTGTTGAAGTTGGCGCAAATGAGCTTGTAGTAGCAGGAAAAGAGGGGGGCGTTTCCTATCGGCTTGTGCCGTACGAGTGGCACCCGCGCACGACCAGCGCCAATTGCCAACAGTAGACCGCCACATGGCGTTATGTAGAACAGGGGGATATTAGTTTTACCAGTACATGCGAAATAGGCTTTATTTATTTTGAAAACCGTACAGGAATGTGACTGTAAAGGTGCAGAGGTGATGCCGTTATCTACAATTTTTTTCTGGCACACATTAGGAGAAGGGGAACAACATTCCTCTGTTCTGCCAGTTACCATGTGACAACAGCACGTCAGGTCCCCACAAGGCGTGAGAAGCTGTATTACCCAGCCAAAAGGCCATCAAAAAGGAAACCAGTTAAGGAAAAGAAATAGCAACTGGCTATTTTTGTGACTCTGCGTTTTACCCGTTCTGGCGAAATTGCGCTTTTCTCCTAGTTTCTTTTTTCTTCTTGTTCATTACCCACTCCGTTGAGCTTAACCACATAAACCCACAGCAGCGGACAAAGGCAGGTACCAATCGACACACAAACACATGAGTATAGCACACCGGCCTACACTATTTTCTTGTCTCTTTCTCTTTTCCTTTGCTGTACTTGGACAGTCCGCCTCATTTGTTGGCCACACTCTCCCGCCTTCTCGCCTGCCGTTTCCTCCCCTCCTCCTCCTGAGAATTTCACTACCAAGCAGATCTGCCGGTCCCAAGGGGCCAAGTGGCCGCACCTCTGCAGCCAGAGCAACTCCCGTGCACAACAATAGGAGAGCTGCCAATCAAGCATCTGTGCAAGGGTGCTTGGTAATGGGGCTCGTGCCTATTATTTGGGGGACCTATTGTTCTTCTCTTCTCCTGCTAAATCCGTGCATGCTTCTTGAAAAGCGGAATTTTGATAAACGTGCATATGAGAATGGATGGGTATCTTCCTGCCACTTGAGCAGCACACCTACTCGCACTAGGGGGGAGGGAGCCGGATTTGTAAGCATCGTGGAGCAAAAATGCACAGCCCGAACCTAGATTCTCCTCCTCTTCTTTCTCTCGTAGAAACCACATGATTGCGCTTTTTAAACTTTGCTCTGCTTTCACCTGCCTTAGCTGCTCTATATCTCTTCCCCTCTTTCCTTTTTCCCATCCCTTGTTGCCTTCCAATTGCCCACCCGCTATTATATCTACTTCTGTTCCTTTGTTTCCCCTCCTGCCTCCTTCTCCCCTTAGGCGCAAAAACGGCTGCGTGGCCGTGGGCCACGGCCCGCGGAACAAAAAACAACCTTAGTACCGTCTTCTTCCTTGTCTTTCTGAAATTTGCGCTTTTTCGGGCGAAATTGCTTTTTCTGTTTTTGTGTGGCGCGGAAAGAAGAAAAAAATTAAGCAAGAAACAAGATTTCCAGCCTAAGACTTTTTCTTTGTTCTGCTCACCTGTTTCTGTATTCAAACCTACACCACCTGCTTCAATTGGTCTGCATATATATTGCACGCGCATCTTGGCCGTCCCCAACTCCCAACCCTTTTTGAATTCCTCTTGCCTTCACCAGATGGACACTAGTCGCCTTTAACAGCCATGTCACACAATGTGCTCCATATAAAACCCGACCAGCGTGTCGGGGTCAAGGTGCGAAACTTGTCAGTTATGGGGACAACAAAAGGGAATCCTCGTTTTTCATGGGTCCATCGTGCTGCTGGCCGTAAGAAGGACAGCGGTAGTAATAGCAACAGCAACGACCAAAGCACCCCCGCCTCTGTTGATGACGAGGAGTCACACGTCCCTGGACCTAACCGCATCATCAGCAACATCTCGTTTGATCTTGCTAGCGGCCAGATGATGGCCATCATGGGCGGGTCTGGGAGTGGTAAGACCACGTTGCTCAACATCCTCTCCCAGCGCATGAACTACACCAACAAAAAGTTGACCTTTGAGGGCTCCGTCGAGTTTGTGACGGGATATCTGCTGGAGAACACTCAGGACGAGCAGAGCATACACAGTGCGCAGCAGCATGCACTGCATGTGCGCCACGCATACCTCCTCCAAACCGACATTTTCCTTCCCGGATTATCTGTGTTGGAGACTTTATCCACCCAGGCCGACCTAAGGCTACCACCCTCTGTTTCTCCAGAGGAAAAGGCCGAGTTGGTTGACTACATCTTGGACGTTCTCGAGTTGTCGCACGTCAAGTACATGGCGGTGGCGTCATTTACGCTGGCCACCACCCTCTCGGGAGGGGAACAGCGACGGGTATCGTTGGCCATTCAGCTCCTCTCAAAGCCCGCGTTGCTTTTCCTCGACGAGCCCACCACCGGCTTGGACACGTCGTCGTCATTGAAGCTCGTGTTGTTGTTGAAACGGTTAACTACCTACGGCATCACTATCATCTTCTCCATCCACCAACCTCGGCCCGAAATCTCGGACTTGTTTGATCAGACCTGTCTCCTCACGCGCGGCGGGCGCGTGGTCTACTACGGCAACTTGCAGCGTGCCAAGCAGTACTTTGCCAGCCTTACCTTTTTGGATCTGCAGGAACGCGATAATTTCGTCGAGTATATCATGGACCTCTCGGTCAAAGACACCACTTCAGAGGAGAAGGAGCGCGCGGCAAAAGCCCGCATTGACCGCTTGGTGATGACGTGGACAGCACAGCATCCGTACAAAGATGACGTTGCTACTGATAGTAGCACCTTGTTCAAGCGCAACCTTAAGCTCTTTGCCAAGCCCAAGGCTGACAAGATTGGCTTTTTCCGCGAGTTACAGGTGCTCACGAAACGCACATTTGTGCTCTCGTACCGCGACTACCAGAGCCTCTTGGTGTTGAACTTTGGCGCCGTTGTAATTGCCGTGACCATTGGCTGGATGTTTTTGCGGCCCACACACGACTTGGCGGGGATACGCTCACTCCTCTCGCTGCTCTACGTGATGTTGGAGATCCTCGGTTTTTGCCCCATGTACTTTGAAGTCGAGCGGTTGTGGACCATTGACGGGGTTTTTTTCTACCGCGAATATCTGGAGAACTACGTGAGCATACCCGGGTTTATCCTCTCGCGACGCTTGGCCAAGTTTTTCCTTGAGGACTTCCCCATGGCCGCCATTTTTGCCGTGATCACCTATTTCATGTGGGGGTTGCGGCTGGGCGGCCACTACTTTGGCATCTACTTGACCATCTGCCTTATTGTCGAGTTGTGCTGCATGGGCTCGTCGATGCTTTGCTTTGCCATTGCCCCGGACTTTGCCATGAGCTCATTGTTTATCAATGTGTTTTACCAGTTGCAGAACAGTGCCTGCGGCTACTTTGTCAATGCCGCTACCATGCCCGTGTACGTGCGCTGGACCAAGTACATTGCTTATTTCTGGTACGGGTTTGGCGCGTTGGCTGCCAACCAGTTTACTGGGTGGTACGGCAACTGCCCTTACCCCGATGGTGATGCGCGGTGCGTCGAGTACTCGGGAAACTACCAGTTGAGCTTGCTCGGATTCTCCCCCGGCTGGGTCGGCGCACCTATTGGGTACTTGGTGGTGTGGATGGTGGGGTTCTTTCTCATGACGGGCGTGGTATTTTCGTTCAAGAAGTTTGACGTGAGCATTGCCAAGACCAAGAAGAACCGGTTGAAGGAGCCCCCGAACGATGACGGTGGAAGCGAAAGCGGTGGAAGCGAAAGCGGTGGAAGCGAAAGCGGTGGAAGCGAAAGCGGTGGAAGCTGCAACGAAGAGGACGCGGAAGAGGATGCTGACAACGAAGGAGATAGCGGCAGTGGCACTTGTGAGTGCAGTGCCGATGGCGCCGCTGAGGAAAAGGAGCACACTGCCCGTGTTGACGACATGGAGCTCGACATCAGCAATCTCTACCTCCATGTCAAGAGCCGTAGGGAGATGTTGTGTCTCCTTGACAATATCAGCGCAACTTTTGTGGCCAACAAGGTGAATGTGATTATGGGTCCCTCGGGCAGCGGCAAGACGACGTTGCTCAACTACTTGGCACATCGGTTACCCAAGACGTCTACGTTTGCCTCATCGGGGTCGGTGAGCATCAACCACGTACAGGACGTGTCCCCGCTAGAGTTGGGCAAGTTGTCAGCGTACGTGACCCAGCACGATGGCACTTTGAGTGACAAATTGACGGTGCGCGAGACGTTGTACTACCAAGCGAGGCTCCGGCTCCCCATGAGCGAACACCCGCGCATCCCCATCATCATCAACAGGTTAATCAGGCAGACGGGGTTGGTGGACTGCGCCGACATGTTGGTGGGGTCTGAGTACGTCAAGGGAATTAGTGGCGGCGAGAAGCGGCGCGTATCCATTGCAATCCAGTTATTGACGCGGCCCAAAATTTTGTTTTTGGACGAGCCTACGTCAGGGTTGGACAGTTCTACCGCGAGCACCATTCTTGGGTTGCTCAATGACGTGGCGTGCGAGTACCGCACCACCGTGATTCTCACCATCCATCAGCCGAGTCAGGAGTTGTTCCACGCTTTTAGCTCATTGTTGTTAATGGGCAAGGGCGGGAAGGTGGTGTACAACGGCAGCGCGTGCGGCGTCGAAGACTACTTACGGCGGTTGGGGTATGTACCCTCAGGCAACATTGCCGACTATATGCTCGACTTGATCACCTCGGACGACGACGACAAAGAAGGGCTGCAGCGGCGCATCGACAACTTGATTAACCAGTGGCAGAAATACCAGCAGCAAAACCACCTCATCAAAGGCGCGAGCATTGTCACCTACTCTGAACCGGTGATTGACTTTGCGCGGTACTACTTTATCCGGTTGCCGCGGCTCACCACGTTTGCCACCATCACGCAAAGACAGTTGCTCACTTACGTGCGGTGTAAAGATGTGGTTTTCAGTCGTGCAGGGCAAACGGTGTTTTTGACCATTATCCATACCTTGTTTTTTGCGCCTTTGAATAACACCCAGGACGGTATTGACAATAAGCTCGGGTTGATCCAAGAAGTGTTGAACTTGTACTTTGTTGGGCTCGTGAACAATATCGGGTTGTATCCGTTCGAGCGCAACTTGTTTTACCAGGAGTACAAGGATGGCGTGTGCGGCGTAACTGAGTTTGGTCTCTCGTACCTCATCAATGAGTTGCCGACAGAGATTGTGCCCTGCTTGTTCTTTTCGGCGTTGATTGTGTTTGTGTGTGGGTTGCCGCGCACGCCGCAGATGTTTTTCGCCATGTTCGGCACCGGGTTTGTGTCGATCAACTGCGGCGAGTCGTTGGGGATCTTTGTCAATAGCTGCTTCAACCACATGGGCGTGGCCACCAATGTGTTGACGACGTTTGTGATTTTTGCCATCTTCATGGGCGGCACCATGTCGCTCCACATGCCGGGATTCTTCAAGGCCATCAACTACATCAGTCCTATGAAGTACGCAGTGGCGATCTGCGCCAACTTGGGGTTTGAGGGTCAAGTTTTCCGGTGCATGGACGCCAACACCACGGACTGCGAGTTGCGCACGGGCGAGGCAGTGTTGGAGTACTACGGGTTGAAGGCAGACTTGGGCGCCATGGTGGGCGGGTTGATTGCGTGCTTGGTATTATACCGGTTGATTGCCATTGGCTCCATCTGGGTCCGAGTCAATTGGTTCATCTAGGGAAAGAACTAGAGGGTGGTGTCTATGGTGATGGTTCTTTATAGAAGGAGTAGAAGCGGTAATAGAACAATGGAAAGTGCAAAGCATCGAGATATGAGGCGGGAGACAAGCAAGCTACACGATGTCACCCGTATGGCTCTGCATCGATTGCAATAAAAACAAACAAACATGGCTAGGGAAAGCAAGTTGCTGCACCAACGCGTGTAGTAAGACTGCCTATTGTTTTGCAAATTTCCAGTTCAAGAAGGTTCGGAGAGGCCCGGAAAAGTACGGTCCGACAAAAGTGAACACATGTTGCGTGAGGAGGGGAAGAGAAAAGGAGGAGAAGGGGGGAGTTGCTCCAAATGTATCTAAGACGACAGAAAAACTGAGCGACATGTCCACATGGTGCACCTAGTGCATAAGCAGTGCGTGCCTCTGCACTTGTTGTGGTTTACTTCCCTCCCTTCTATGGTGTGGCTGTATCTCCTAAGAATTGTGCTACCTTCTCTCCCTCCTCCTTAATCTTGTGTAATTAGTGAGTCTCCACTTCTGCCCCCTCTTTAGTGTGGTGTGTGTCTCTTTTTTCCTATTGTTCTTGGGAATTAGGGAGTGGGTGGGAAAAGAGGAAAGACTCATTTTATTTGGTGAGAGCACGACCTACCACACACACACGCACGCCAAGCACAACACGCTCTTCCTTTCTCTCTTTTTCCAAGGAGTGTGTATATTATTTATCTCACGATCCCTTTTTAGGTTTCCCATTCTATTTTCCTATCCCCTTCTCCTCTTCTCTCTCATCAAGGATACTTCTATAAGTGGTTGACCATGTACAAGTACACTATCCACTGGTATGTGCCTTGCACTTCCCCCTGCCTCCCAGCACAGCTCCCTTCCTGATCTGCGAAACTTTCTGATCTCACTGCGACCACCTTTGTGTGCGTTTGCGCGAAAAGTCCGAGTCTGATTTCCTTATCAGTAGCTACGCAAGGAGACAGCCACACAGAAAAACTGCGCAAAGCGTTCATCGTGTTGACCCTGCTACTTGAACTTATACTGACCAATCATCTCTCCCGTTAGGCCATCAGTCGAAGAGTCGATCCACCTGATCCAGATCACCGGTTCGTTTGACAACTGGTCGAGATCGTTGCCCGCCAAGACCCCCGACGCGGCCACGCGCAGCTACACCCAGGAACTCGTGTTGCCCAAGAAGGAGGAGGTTGTGTTTAAGTTTGTCATCAATGACGGCGCCTGGATCACCAACGACAACTTCAAGGTTGTGTTTGACGAGCAGGGCAACTCCAATAATGTCATCGACGCCGACCAGTTGGTTGCAGTTAGCGAGGGTAAGGACACCTCCAGCAAGAAGGATACCACCGCCATGGGTGGTGCTACTTTGGCTGGTTCTGCAGTTGTTCCCCTGGGTGCCAAGGAGAACGAACCTGCTGTCACCCACAAGGGGCCCGCTGTGGACCAGATTGTTGAGAAGGGCAAAAACAAGGTTGGCCTTGCTGTTATCAATGAGCCCTTGAACACCAAAACTGCTGCTGGAGAAACCACCACTACTGATGGGCCCGTTCACGAAAAGTTAGAGCCGACATTCCCCGTTAAGGAGCAGCAGGAGCAGGAGCTCAACGAGGAGTTTGTCGAGACCCATATCCCCGAAGTCAACGAGCATCTCGACGAAGAGCAAGAGACACCCGAGTCCGAGGAATTTGTCGAGCCCGTAATCTCGCACAAGTCACCTGTCAAAGACGATGTCATCACCGAGGATGATATCATCTCCGACATTGGCAGCAAGGAGGCCGTGAACGGCTCGCCCACGCCTGGTTTGGGCAGTGCTACTACTGCTGCCGGCACACATCCCCACCAGAGTTTGTCTCAGGTCTTGACCTCGGAGTCCTCCTTTGCTGCTGTTTCTGCCCCTGGATCGTCGCACTACGGTGACGCTAATTCCGACGATGCTGGTGACGACGACTTTGAGGATGCCGACGCTGATGAGGAGGAGCTCGAGCACGTGGAAATCCCCACCACTACCACGTCTGTATTCCAGGATACCAAGCCCGTCAAGCCCACATTGTTGCAGCAGCCCTCGGAGTCCACCCTCGAGGCGTCGGCCCAAGATTTGAAGCAGGTCAAGATCCCCGGCCAGTACCCCCAGAGTCCTGACCGCAACAGCTCGCCTGGCCTTGCTTCGGCCACTGCTTCGCCCAAGAAGGACTCTAACAGACGTGAGAGTCTTCTTTCGAGATTCAAGAGCTTGTTCAGATAAGGTGTGGCTACTGCTTCTCCCCCCCTCCCCCACTCCCTTCCTTGCATTCATTTTTTGTTGTATCTTTTTTTTGTGATCTCCCCCCGTTTCGGTTCAGCCTTTCCTTCTGGAACCACCATTGAAGATTAATAGAAGGAGATTGGCGAGTGGCAAAGGGTATGAGGGGGAGATTGAGGGCAGTCAAGGCACCGGCTGATGCCCCTCTTCCTTTGTAATTTCCTTTTTTTGTTTTTTGTCCACCCATCCTTTTTTTGCCAGTCGGGTCCTTTGCCGCTGCTGCTCCCTACAGCGGGTCGAGCAAGTCGCCGCTCTTGCCGCGTGTTTTTTCTCTTCCTTTAGTGTTATTGATATATACTTATACAGCCTGGTAGTGATGCGCTCCCGAAGTACCGCTGCATCACTTCTTCTTGTTCTTTTTCTTGTTCTTCTTCTTGGATGAGCCCAGGGAAGCAGCGCTGCCCGCAGCAGCACCCGCACCTGCATTTACACCCTCCTCGGCGTCAGCAGTGCTTGCAGTCGTACTGCTTGCTCCTGGAGTGGCCTCCCTCTCCGGTTGTGGTGTCGTCTCGGCCGGCTCGTACTCATACTTGACATTCGTCATCAAGCTCGCCAAGCCCAAGGTGTGCAGGGCACTGTGGCTCGACACCACCCCGCGCGGACCCACAAAATTTAGCAACCGCGACAACTCCTTGCTCTTGTATGTGTTGTACTTTATGCACTTGCCTGAGTGTGGCTCAAAGAGCTTGAAGTTAACCGAGTGCGTGGCGGCCGAGGTTTGCTTCTTCACCTTTGAATCAGTGGCACTGTCCTTGCTACCCTTGGCCTCCTTACGAGCGTTTTTTTTGGCAACATTTGTGTATGTTATCGATATAGTCGTGGTGGTGGGGTACGATGCAAACAAGTCGGATGCGAGCTCGATGAACGAGTCGATACCGGTCACACGAGGCATGGCTGATTCTCTGTGGTGTTCCCGCTTGGGGTTGTTGGAAATTTTTTTCCTCATTTCTCATGCTCGTTCTCTCACTGAGTGGCAACCAGCACTTTTTCGCACAAGGGTAGTATGTATTCGTGTCTGTATACGTACTAGGACTACACTTCCCCTTCCTGTGGCTCTACCCCCATCCTTATCTGTACTTAACCTGCTGGCCCTTTTCTCTCCGTGCTTCCAACTTCTGCTGTCTCTTGGACCTTCCGCCGATGCCATCAGCAGCACCGCTCGCTGCTGCCAGTTCGCTCTCAGCCGCCGCCTCGCCGCGCGCTCCCCCTTTCTTCTTCAGTAAAAAGGGCTGCACCACGCCGTATAACTTAAACACGGCGTACCCGGGGATGACGAGATACAAGTACCAAACCTTGTTGGACCCAAACACAAGCATCAATACGTCCAAGAACCACGTCAAGTAGACAACGTCGAAAAAATACTCAAAAAGCCCACTCTGGTGGATATCCTCGCCCGCCTTGACTAACTTGGGGTTGCCGTTACTGTCAGTGGTATACTTGGGCCGGCCCGAGGCCTCAAGGTTATATTGCAATGCCCAGGCCGGTATGGAGAGGAAGAGCCATGGCTTGAGCGAGGCCGGGCGACGGAAGGTGTACACCACGGCAAGCACCAATGTGTTAATCACGAGGGATATGATGTGCAATTGGGTCAATGTCTTGGCATTGGCCACTGCCTGTTTCTTTGCACTCTGCGATGCCATGATGGGAGACGTATGGTTGCAGCGTGTAGTTGTGGTGTGTGGTGGAAGACTTTCTCTATTTTTTATCTGTTGTCGCTTTTTTCCTCCAGCTTCTCTGGCTACAAGTTGCTCCATTTATCTGCACAATGACTACACGTAGCTATCTTCTCTGTTCTTCTCTTCCTTCTCTTTCTCACTTGGCCTTGGCCTGGTCTTTGGGCAACTGGATCCGGTTGAGCTGGGCCACCACCGCAGTTCTCGCTTGCTGGTACAAGTGCAACGCCTGGGGGTTGCCGAACTGGTGCAAGGTCTGCACCACCTTCTGGTCCATCTGGGTTACCACTTCGCGTGTGTACTGGTTGGAATCGTAGCGCACCTTGTTGAAGGCTAAGATAGCCACAAACAACGCCACTTTGACGGTCAAGTCCACCACGTTCCATCTGAAAACGACAAACAACGCCGTGGGGATCAACAGCAACCCAAAAGTCAACAACAAGATGATCTCGGCATTGGACGCAGCAAAGAGCGCCGGTTGGTTGTACTTCTGTGTGAAATTGCTGATGACAGAACTCACGTGCTGCTGCGCGGCGATGCTGGGGAGCGCAATGCCTAACAAGTGGTTTTGGAAATAGGTCAACACGTGGAACACGGCGAAGATAACAAACGAGTACAAGCTCGACGAGATGACGCCAATCAAAAACGAAGCGAGGTATAAAACAGTTGCCAACAATACGTACTGTACGTTCTCGTCGCGCAACAAGCGGGTGTTGATCAACAGCAAATTAAACTTGCGCTTGAAATACACCTGTTTGATGACAATCAAGTAAGTGACGATAATAGATAATAACGAGAAACGGTAGTACTTCACAGATACCCGCGGCTTGAAGAAGCCGGTGATGATGCTCAACACGAAAAAGAGAACGGCAAAGACGTGGCCTAGGAACCAGTAGAACTGTTGCGACTTGGCCAACTTGAGCAATTGCTGCACCGGCGTCTGCGGCATGGGGGCAAAGGAAGATGCTCTCTGGTTGGGTGTGGTGGTAGATGAAGATGGCATGGTGGCGATAGTTGTGCTGGTGGCGATGTGGTTAGCTCCTTTTGGCCTTCGGAGAGAGTGAAATCCTTCCACATCCGAAAAACGAGAGATTGTGGCAACGTAATCAAAGAAGAAAGAAAAGGAGAAGTGCGAAGGAAGAAAAAGGGGTGCAGCTGTGTCGTGTATGCACCAGGAATTTTGCAGTCCCAAAAACAGGCACAAACACACACCAGTCGGCAGATCATGCTCGGCTCTAGTTTCTCAAAAAGTACTGCATTAAATTATAGAAAACACTGGATCATGTCTTGGGGATATCACACAACCAAGGGTAAGAATGGCTCCTAACCCATGCTAAAAAAAAAGCAACAGGTATCAACGGCAGAACAAAATTATCGTCACTCATAGTAGGGGAAAAGTCACTTGCTGCAAGCAGGAAGGAAACCAACAAAGGAAACCAAGAAAAAACACCTCCTCCACATTACTCCTTCGCACCTTTACCTAAACTCTCACCTCAGCTTCGTCAGTTTGAGTGGCGGGTACGCCTGCAGGGGCAACAGCAGTGTCACCCGAGTGTCTTGGGGTCTCGCCAATGCTCTTCTCGGGGTCCAAGGGCGCAGCGTTGGCGTCTTTCAAGTGAAAGTGCCACACCTTGCTGAAAAAGTCCTCGTCCACCGTGTTCACCGCAATCCAGGTCAAGATAGCGGGTACAAAGCAGAAGGTAATCAAGTCCAAGATACCATAGAACACTGCCTCAGAGTCGGGTTGAATGACATTGCCGCCCTCGGACAAGCCCCAGCAGATAGGGTACAAGACCCACACCACGATGGCGAAGATAATGAGTAAGTTGGCAAACATTGACTTGTTGGCCGAGGCAAATGACCGGTTGAGGTCGTAGCAAATCAAACCAATGGCAAACAACTGGAAAAACACGGCAAAGGTAAAGTAACCCCACTTGTAGCTTGAGTGGATCAAGGCACCGATAAGGAGGCCCAACACAAACACCCACACGGCAAGTAGTCTTGTGAACAAACCGGTCACCAAGCCGAGGAACTTCTTAAACAAGTTTTCGTCGTCGTTGGCCGTCAAGTCTGTGTTGGTGGTGATGGAGTAAATGGCAAGTACCAAGGGCCAGCACAAGAACCAGCCGACAAACCGCGAGTAGAAAATCTGGCGCACGCCCAAGTCGGCGTTGTCGGGGTTGGCATGGCCAAACTGCGTCTCAATGTAGGTGAAACCCAAGTTCGATGCATACGTATAGTAGGCAAACGCCATCACCGTGTTGGTGAATAAGGGAATCGTCAACAACGATTTCTTGATGCCGCTGCGGCGCACGCTGGTGAAGCTGTAGATAATGCCGTGCACCACAGAAAAGAGGGCAAACACGCAGAACGCGGCCCACAACCAGTCGCTACCATGATCCGTCAACCGGATGTTGACGCCTGGGGGTGCGGGGTTAATATCGACGGCCTGGTTGCCACCGCGTTTGAAAAGGTTAAGGGCAGACATCGATTGCAAAAATAATTGTATTTCTTTTGTTGTTAATAGCTTGAGTGTTTTGTGTCACTGGTGACTATTGGTCAGAAGAAGCACCACATTATATGGGAAATAGGGGTAGAGTTTACCCCTATTTATAGCCCAGAAGGGAAACGGAAGAGGGGGGTAAGTGACCACGAATGGGAAACGTAGGGAGAAGCGGGTCACGTACGGGGGACGTACGGGGGATGAGGCCAAGGGGAGGGAAAATAAGGATCATTACTAATGTTTCACACGTAACGATGCACATAACACACCAAGAAACACACTCAATACCAGTTCATGTATAACATATAGTGGACGCAAATAACAACGCGCATAATAAAAAGAAAAGATTACATAAAGAAAAAAGTTTAGTGCGGGTTGCGCATGATCACGCACGCTCGGATGACAAGGAGCAGCAGGAAAACACTAAGGGGGATGGCCCATTACACAGGAACAGGCCGTACAAGGAATATATCCCTCACGGGATGGGGGATGTAACCCATCCGGCTTCTTCGCCTTCCAACTCCTCGTGCTCACTCCGATGTTCCCATTGCCCATTGCCCATTGCCCGTCCCCCGGTCCCGCCGTTTTCTTTCTCCTCCCCAATTCTTTTTAGCCCAAACATGTAATCCCTAAAACAATTTGCCACCCCCCTCCCCCCTTCACCTCCTTCCACATTCTCGCGTTCAATTCCCCCGCCGAGAAAAAGGAAAGATGAGGGTGAAGGAGGGGAATGGCGATAATCCTGTGTTCCCTCCATGACAACCGTCCCATCCCTCTTTCTCTCTGTGGGTAAAGCAGTGATACTTCTCTCTCTTTCGCCCTCCCTCCCCTATCACACCTTTCGGTTTAGCCAAGATGACGAATCTAGTATGCTGCGTTCCCACCATTCTGTGTGACTACCTTTTACTACGTGCAAGTGGGCTGATTTGCTGGAGTTTGCCGCATGCACTTTTCAGGTCATCGTTTTAGTGGCTCTGCTGCAAAACCTATACCTCGCACCTGGAGCATTATTATTTGTCACGACGGACCATGCGGAGCAAGTTGAAGGAGGGAGAAGGGAGACGAAAAAATTGAATGATCACCTTTTAGAGAAAACAAAGGAGGAAGGTGCAAGGAGGGAAGGGAGGGAGACAGCTGCTCTCACCTCCTTTGAACCTTTTGCCTCTCCGGTCCCCGGCTACATCTTCCCGAAGTAGGTTGGAGGTGGCCGCGGCCTTTGCACGGATATCATTGACAACTCCACTTTACAACCGACCTAACTCCGAGCGCGGTGTAAGTTAAGTGCTTGGTGGGAAAGAGCCATAAGTAACGCTCTCTATTGAATCTATCTTGACCACCACTTGCCTTCCCTCCTTCCTTTTTCTACTTACACCTTTGTTACTACCACTACACTCTCACTCCTGTGGTTGTTTGGAAAACCGCTTCTCATGCCTTCCTCACCCAATGGCAACCGGTTGATCCTGCTTTAGCCGGTCAATAGCCGCTTGGTCGAGCACGCCCGTGGCTCCGCAGATATTGCACTTTAATCTCTTTGAAAAGTAAAAGGGCAACACGGGGATGAAAAACAACGTGACGCAGTTGGTGGTTCTCACGGCAAACGCGGACTGGTTGTGGCAGTGGCCACAGTAGCAGGGGATATGCCCCACGTCTGCCAAAGGTTTGTTGTACTCTGTAACTAGTGGGAAGAGGAAGGGGCGGTTAGTAAACGCATGATTTTCGTCTCCTTGCTCTCTCCAGCATTTCGGCTCCCTGGCATTTTGGCTTTCTCCAGTGGATGTTTGTTTCTGGCCATGAGATACAGGGTCGTGAAGACGCAAAAAGGTGGAGAGATTTTCTCTGTCTCGACCTGCTTCCATGTGATATTTCCCTCCCAAAGACTGATCTCGACCCGCTAGTTCCACGGGGCGGGGCCAATGGCCAATAACCGGCTAACGCCACAGCTGGATGACAAAGGGGGGAGGGGAACAATTGTGGGGGTAAGATAGAAGGTGTTGTGTTCACTGACGTCAGAACGAAAGGCGTTCCTTTCGCCGAAAGAAGCCGGAAGTTCAGGAAGGAGCGGTACAAGCAGGTGGATACTATGGAAAGGTTCCCCCATTGCTCACTGCGCTATGCAATATGGGAGGTCTGGTATGGTCTAATACATACATCCAATGAGGAAAAAGCAGAAATCCATGGCAGGTAACTGTCAAGTAGAAAAATGGGGTAGTTGCTGAAGGCGAAAGTTGCTGTAGTGTTTGGTACTTGGCGGCTGGATTAGGTGGCGTTTTATAGGGGGAATCCAGTCGTGCTTATGTTATTGGTGATGTCCTGTAGTGTGATATGATACTTGTATATGCAAATAATGAGGGGAGAAGGCTGGTGTCTGTATCTGCGTGCTTGTGGACAAGTAACTGCTGTTGCCAATCTCTCCTGTGCCTCTGTTTCTCTCCCTCCCTTCTTTTTTCTTATGCACGCTTTTAGTTCTGCACTTATAGTGATTTTTTTGCTTTGAATATCAAGCGGTGTGGTCACGTGCCTTATTCCTTATTCCCGCTGATGCTAACCAAGCTTACCCCCGCTGCCACGAGGACAGGAGTACATGTACACTGGTGTATCCACAGTTATTGGTGGAAAGGGGAAAGAGCCCCTCCTCTTTGCGGCGTGTTCCTATTCCTGCGAGCACCATTGTACCACAGAAGCTGTCCATCTGTGTCACACCCGAAGGGGAGACTGGAATCAGCATATGTGCGACGCAGACGCACGCACAAACACGTCGATATTGTGTAGCAGCTTACTGTAAAGGAGGGGTGTGCCCATTAGGCGTCCATGATATTCCTAATACTGGCAGTGCACAGTGAGGCAAGAGGGAGCGTCCAAGTGTCGTCCGACGATTTACTAAATTAGTCTAATTTTAGAAGCTCACTGCCCAAAAAGCACGTGTGCAAGAAAAAGAGAAAATGGGAAGAAAAAGAATGAGCGGCGGCTAGAGAGAGCGAGAGAGAAACTGCAAGTGACGTTGTGACTACTGCAGACCAAAGTGGTGACACGGTTAGGTTAAGCTAAGGACTGGCCGCAAAGTGCAGCAGAGGCAAGAAACCGCTCTCCTCATTTGGGTGAGCACGCGCCACTGCTGCTGCTGCTGACCCCTGTTGTTGCTTGTCGTGGAGGTGAGGGGAACGGGATAGATTTTTTGATGAATGGGCTTTATTTGGTAACCGCCTTACGAGTTTGTACGCGCTTTTCCGCCACGGAGAGTATAAAATCAAGTGCTGGGTGGCAGTGGACAACACAGGAAAGAGATCTCTCTCTCTCTCACTCTGCGACGTGTCTTTTTCTGCCCATAAGCACCCTTGCATATCAAACGTGGCACAGCACCACCTCTCTCCCTGCCCTTTCCTCTTCCTCAGTTGTCCCATTTGGTTGCCACTTTTTCGCGGTGGGAAGTTTTCCAGGCGGATGGAAAAAGGTCGAGCGAAAAAAAAACAGCGAACAAAATTGAACAAAGGGGGAACAAAGTTGGAGAGACTAATAAAGGATACAAAAAAACCAGAGGCTCGTCCAAAGAATACCCAGCGTGGGCCAACTTTTTCTTTTGTAAAGGCAGCCACCTCCCTTCCGTCGAGCTTTCTCACCACTGATACCCACCCTAAGCGATGAAATTCTCGCACTCGTTGCAGTTCAATGCGGTGCCGGAGTGGTCGTCCAAGTACATTGCGTACACAACCTTAAAGAAGCTCATCTACTCGCTCCAACGGGATAATCTAAGACGCAGCCATGCCGACGATGATGCTGGTGCTGGTGGTAGTGGTGGCGATTTGGAGGCAGCGCACTTGATCACCAGCTACGCCTCCACTGCCGACCACGGCGGCGAGTCTGCGTCTTCGGTGTTTATTGCTGCCTTGGACGCCGAGTTGACCAAGATCGACACGTTTTACCAGCAGCAGGAGGCATTCATCTTCAAGTCCATCGACGAGTTAATGGTGGACATTGAGGCGTTTGAGCGCGAGGTGGATGGTTCCCTTGCCCACAGCGGTATGGGCAAGTTCAAGCCCAGGAGAACGCACTCGGACGTTGACCACCTCAACATGACTACGACCGATCCGGATACTGAGTTTACCCAGGCGGAGGAAGTGGACGACGATGACGATGACGACGATGACTATGGCGCGGGCGCTGCGAGACGTAGCTACCGCGGCGATCCTGGTGCAGATTCCAGACGCGGCAGGAGCGTCAAGCGCGCCGAGTCGGTGCCCGACATCCACCACGGTCAGAACCATGACGAGAGCCACGGCCACCAGTTGACGCACAGACGATCCATCGACGACTATCTCAAGTCGGCCAAGGCGCCCCAGATTTGGAACGATTTGAACAACGCAACCATGACCAACAACTTGCCCCCACAGTTGATACTTTTGAGCGAGAGCCGTATCATCTTGCGTAAGCGCATCATTGGCTTATTCACCACCTTGTCGGAGTTGAAATCCTACATTGAGTTGAACCAGACGGGGTTCAAGAAGGCGTTGAAAAAGTTTGACAAGTCGTTAAACACAAACATCAAGGACGAGTACTTGAACAAGTTGCCTGAGAGAACGTACATCTTTCAGAAGCCCACGTTGCAACGCGTGGACGACCGGTTGGAGGCTTTGGTCAAGCTCTACGCATTAATTTGCAACCACGGCGACGACTTGGAGACGGCCAAGTCGGAGTTGTCGATCCACTTGCGCGAGCATGTGGTGTGGGAGCGCAACACCGTATGGCGCGACATGATTGGCCTTGAGCGGAAATCATACGCCGCCAACTCCAAGCTCGTGGATCGCGAAAAGAGCGAGAAGGGCGCTGACTTGCGTGGCGGCAAGTTGGTAAGCTCGTTCAACTTGTCGTTCAAGAACCCCGCCTTGTTGAAGGGGTTGGCCATTTTTGCCACCACCGTGGTCTTGCTCTACGTGTCGCCCTTTAGCGACTCGGCGCAAAAGAACTGCTTTGCGTTGTTGATCTGTGCCTCATTGCTCTGGGCCACGGAGACGATCCCGCTCTTTGTCACTTCTTTGATGATCCCCTTGCTCATCGTGTTTTTGAACGTCACCAAGAACGACGACGGGTCGTTGATGGACTCGGTCGACGCGTCCAAGTATATCTTGTCGACAATGTGGAACTCGGTTATCTTGTTGTTGCTTGGTGGCTTCACCTTGGCTGCTGCGTTGTCCAAGTACCACATTGCTAAGCTCCTCTCGACGTGGATCTTGTCGAAAGCTGGGACCAACCCCTCGGTGGTGTTGCTCACCATCATGGGGGTGGCGTTATTTGCATCGATGTGGGTCTCAAACGTTGCTGCGCCCGTGTTGTGCTTCTCATTGATCCAGCCGTTGTTGCGCACGTTGCCCAAGGGGTCGCAGTTTACCAACGCGTTGATCTTGGGCATTGCCTTGGCGTCGAACTTGGGCGGCATGGCGTCGCCCATTGCGTCGCCCCAGAACATTGTTGCCATTGGTGCCATGGACCCACCACCTTCGTGGGGCCAGTGGTTTGTCATTGCCTTGCCCGTGTGTGTGTTGTCGTTATTGCTTATATGGATCTTTTTGTTGATCACGTTCAACTGCAACTCACGCAACACCCACTTGGTGCCGATTCGTACCATTGACGACAAGTTTTCGGCGGTGCAGTGGTACATCATCTCGGTGTCAATATTGACCATCTTCCTCTGGTGCATCGCCTCGCGGTTGGCGGGCATCTTTGGCGAGATGGGCATCATTGCCTTGATCCCGGTGATTCTCTTTTTTGGCAGCGGGCTCTTGACCACGGAAGACTTCAACAACTACCCGTGGAACATTGTCGTTTTGGCAATGGGTGGCACGGCGTTGGGTAAAGCCGTGGCGTCTTCCGGGTTATTGAACACGATTGCGCGCACCATCCAGCACCAGGTGGAGGACTTCACCTTGTTTGGGGTCACGCTCACGTTTGGGTTGTTGATCTTGACCATGGCCACGTTTGTGTCGCATACGGTGGCGGCGTTGATCATCATCCCGCTCGTGAGCGAGATTGGCAACAACATGCCCGAGCCACACCCGCGCTTGCTCATTATGGCCAGCGCCTTGCTCTGCTCCGCAGCTATGGGGTTGCCTACCAGTGGGTTCCCCAACGTCACTGCTATTTGCATGACGGACGAGTTTGGGAAACCGTACTTGACGGTGGGCACTTTTATCACCCGCGGCGTGCCTAGCTCGGTGATTGCGTATATAATTATCGTCACCATTGGCTACGCCACGATGAAGATCATCAACTTTTAGGGGGGTGAGGGGAAACACTTCTCGTATACAGGCTGTTTATAATTCAAAGAAAAAAAGGAGATCAAGTGTTGGACCAGTATACAAGATCACAGTATATTTCTTCCGTACTGGCGTATGAGCCTGTTCTAGATCCTACTAAGTCAAGCCACAAAAGTACGCACCAAGAGTGCTAGTATGGTTGCCCGTTTATCCTAAAATAGATTCATTCACGAGACTGTGCTTTTGCGGGAAAGTTTCTTTTCTTGCTTTCTTTTTTGCATCTTTTAAAGATAGCTCCTCCGTAATTGCCCTAGTACCCGTAATTGGATGCAAAAAACAGGAGTCATCTAGAGGGGAAGAGTAGTATATAAATGTGGACAGATATCCCCTTCCTTCACCCCCTTTGTCTCCCACATAAACGCACACAGCACTGATCTTCCAGAACAATTGTTAATCATGAAATTTTCTATTGCTGGTTTCTCCTTGGCTACCGCGGGCATGGCATGGGCCCAGATCCACTCTTCAGGTACCGCCACTTCCACCCTGTATGCAACCTACGACATCATCACCCAGTCGTGCAACATTGAGGTAGCATATAATCGCAGGAACAGACCTGTCACTACCACGCGGCACCCCACGTGCTTGACGCCCACAAAGACCGCCACCGTCGACACCACTATAACCAAGACCTTGAGCTGCCCCTTTGCGTACAGGACCATTCTCGCCACTGAGTACTATAACGGGTAGCTGCATGTATACACCTACGCCATGGTGTGGGAGAAGTCGGCATGCGAAGCGTGCTACTATAAGTTCAAGACCACGTACACGTGCTACCTCATAGCCACTACTGTTTATGAGAATAGCGAGTACCGAACTAGATACTATGCTACCACGGTCCTGTATGCCGTCACAGAGACCATTAAAAGCTCGTCCACGTCCACGTGTACGACTACCACCTCCTGTAGTGAATACTCGTACACCACGTCATACAGCTGTTACGACATCGCTACTAATACTACGATAATGGGACACACTACAACAAAGACCTATCAGACCACCTCTTCGACAGTGTTGAGCCACTGCATCTACTCGACTGACAGCTCGGACAGCTCGGACAGCAGTGGTAGCTCGAAAAGCACTGATAACGCTGACAACACTGACAGCACTGGCTCCATTGAGCTTACTGACTCCACTGGGCCTACTGACTCCACGGTCACTAAACCTGCTGAAACCCCCACTTCTACTCCCCAGTGGGAGTTCCGCGGTATCTTCTCAGGCAGCAAGGAAGACACTACTGTCCCCGCGGAGACAAGTGCTCTCACGGGTAATGCGGCAGTATCCATTGTAGCCACCGACAGCGTTTCGGCTTCTTCAGCTGTGTGAACAGGGTATGCACCACGTGGGTAGGTGGTGCACAGTAGAGCCACATATGTAGCTCTGGCTGTTGCCACCACCATCGTTGCAATATTTGCCTTTATATCAATAGTCATTCCTTTAGCAATATACACGTTTTTCTGTTTGCTCTCACTTCGGGCCATCATCTGATTCCACACGCACCCGGATCCTATCGCCACATTCGCAACTTATCAAGGGCGCGCGAACTGCCGGCCCAATTTCCGGCGCAATGACGTCTGCGACATTTTCACCTGGGCGACACAGCTAAAGCTTTTTCTCTGTTCGACTCTTCCCTGTCCCCTTTTTTTCCTTTGTGCCTTTCGGACAAAATGGAATAGACCAGAGTGTTTTGCCCGCACACTGGCGTCAGGAGAATACACTTTCCTTGCGAGAGCAGTCAATTGTTTGATGGACATTTGGGACCAGCTCAGGTGCTTGATAACAAAGGAACTACCAGCAGCAGCAGTATCAGCAACAGTGCCCCTACCTCCCTCCACCACCACCAACACCGTTTCCCTCCTCCTTCACTACTGGCACCAGCGGACGCCACAACAACAGAAAGCTGTGCTTTTTGCCCTCACACTCGTCGCAGTTCTGGCATATATCATATTGCCGTCAATCACCACCACTAACAAGAAAAACATGTTTTCCAAGAGGCCCGACAAGTACACCACGGGGTTAATCAACCTCCGCAACGACTGCTTTGCCAACTCGTCACTCCAGGCGTACTCGTCGTTGCCCCTGCTCACGGAGTACCTCAACGAATTTATCGCCAGCTTTGAGCGGCTCACGGCTTTTATCCACCAGCACCGCATCAATGTGGCCAAGTTGATTGCCATGCGGTTGGAGCACAACAGGGGCTTGCAGAACTCGCGCTTCAAGAATGCCAACACCAAGTTCGACATTCCCTTGCACTTCGCCATGGCCGAGATGGTCAAGAAGCTCCAGGAAACGCAGATGACGACACGCACCATCAGCGTGTGGACGTTCTTGCACGTTTTGGAGGGTATTTTCAGCGCCAAAATCTCGCGGTCGCAGCATGACGCGCACGAGTTGACGCAGTTGATCAACGAGACGTTGGAGAATGAGAGCTTGAAATTGAAGAGCTTCCACAAGTTCATCACCCTCAATTTGCACACTATCTTGGACCGGCAGGTGGTCCCGGTCCCACAGGACTACGCTGAGTTAGAGAGCATCAAGGTGCCCGAGTTCCCCTTTGACGGGCTCATCTTGAGTCAGATGACGTGCTTGACGTGTCACGGGGTGTCGGCGCCGCATTTCACGCCGTTTGTTATTTTGACCTTGCCTACGCCGCAGCAGCCCAGCTGCCAGTTGGAGACGTTGCTCGAGAGCAATGAGCAGGAGCATATTGAAGGGTACCAGTGCCTCCGGTGCCGCGTAAATGCCATTGTTGCCAGCGAGAAGCGCACCACGCGTGTGGACAAGTCCGTCACCGACGAGCAGATCACCCCCAGGGGGCTGCTCTTGAAACAGGTGTTGGAGCTCCACGACGCGCCTGATCTCTGTATCAATGAGGATATCCCCGAGGAATTAGAGAAGTTTATCAAGACCTATAATGTCAACGGGGTGGACGTGTCGCGTGTGACGTCGACGGTGCAGAAAAAGTCGCAGATTTTGAAGCCGCCCAAGATCTTTGGGTTGCACCTCTCGCGGTCCGCGTTTGACGGGCAGGTGGCCACGAGGAACTCGATCCGTGTCAAGTTTAAGGAGCAGATGACGTTGTCGATTGGCAAGGAGTACAACGAAAAATTGCGCGGTTTCCAGGCCATGGTGCAGGATGAGGAAGAAAAGTTGATGGACAAGATCACGTCCACGGTTTTGACCAACGACGTGAACGATATGGAAGATGAACTGGTGCAGCGGGAGGACATTGACGAGCGTGGGCCCGAAGAGGAAGAGGGGGACAGTGGTCACCACGAAGCGCTTGTGTTGGATGGCAACAACACCGACGGAGGCGCCGTGTCCGCCACCACCGATGGAGATGACGACAGTGGAAACGAGAATGACGATGACAATGAAGTCAGCAGTGGGTCGGCCGGGTCGGTTGGGTCGGTCAGGTCGGCCGGGTCGACGCCACCTACCACTACTACGATGCACGGCAGCGACACAGCGTCAGCGTCCATGAGCTCGTCCATTAGTCATCAGCAGACGGATGAGTTGAAGCAACACTTTAAGCGGTTCCAGTTCAACGATAATGACGTGTACACGTATCGCTTGCGGGCAGTGATCAAGCACTTTGGCTCGCACGCTCAGGGCCACTATGAGTGCTACAAGCACAAGCCCTTGTTTGTAAAGGACCGCGACGGCAACATCTTTAAGCTCTCGCCTGAGATCCACAAGACAGAGTTTGAGGGGAGTCCTGGTGTGGGCGATGCTGATAGTAATGGAGATGGTAGCGAGGCCCAGACGTGTGCCCGCACCGACTCCGTGACGAGCGAAAAGAAGTCGTTGTTTGGCCGCAGGCTGTCGTCTGCGGGGCTGGAAGATGCCGAAGGGTTGCGATCCAAGTTCTCCACCCTTATAGGCCGCCGGCCTTCTGTGATGCAGGCCGACCCCAAGAATGTGGAGGAGATTATCCAGTCGGGCTTGCAAACGCCAGCGGAGATTCTTGTGGAGGACCCCAGCAACAATTTTGAAAGCGCGTTTGCCCGGGCCAACTTTAAGCAATCGCCCCAGTGGTTCAAGGAGGGACATGAGCAGCAGGCATGGGGATACCATCAGAATCAGCATGGCCACGGTCATGGTCATCAGCACCACCATCACCGGAAGGAAGAGAAAGAGCACGCCGAGTCCAGTGCCAAGAAGGTCAAGATGAAGAAAATCAACTCTCTTATTACCCACCCATACTGGCGGATAAGTGACGCGCAGGTGTCCGAGGTGTCGCGGGGTACTGTTTTGGCTGAGGAGATTTCCGTGTACATGTTGTACTATGAGCGGGTTGATCGGAAGCAGGTTAAGTGCAAGCACCGGTATTAGAGACCATAGATTTATTTGTATTGTGATAACGACAACGGTTCTTAGAGGAAAAAGAAAAAAAAAGAAAAGCAAGCAGAAGCAAAACAGAATCAACTGTCACCACCATGACATCCCGACTAGACGAACTCAATAAGAAACTCCAGAACCGTCAGGGGTTGGCATCACAGGCCCGGTTGAGCGTACCGCTGTCCGCATCGTTGCGGCCGCCACCGCTGGGACCCGACCGCGGCTTGTTTCCCAGCACAAACTCGGCACAGAGAGTAGGAGGAGGCAGTAGCAATTCCTCCACCCGCAGGAAGGTGGTGCTAGAGCCAGGCCACTCTCCCCTAGACTGGGCGCACTTGAACCGGACACAGCCGCTGTTCAAACTACGAGGGTGCGATCCTAGAACCCCACCGCCACAGTACATGCGTATCGCCAAAGACGAGTTGAAGCAGCACAATACGCGCGCAGACTGCTGGACGTGCATCAACGGCAAGGTGTTCAACATCACCCCTTACGTCAGCTTCCACCCGGGTGGCGTGGACGAGATCATGAAGTGTGCGGGCCGCGACGGTACAGCGTTATTCAACAAGTACCACGCGTGGGTGAATGCCGACCGCATGTTGGAGAACTGCTGGGTGGGTGTATTGAAGTAAGTGAAGGAGAAGTGGGGACAGGATTAGACAGGGGTTGGACTGCATTAGGTGCAGCCTGTATTAGTGGCAGGTGCAATTAAACTATCTAGAAACCAATCGTGGTCCTCCACGGGCAAGTCGCTGACAATCTGCTCGCGTAACGCTACGCCAATGAGGTACGGTCTCTTGTTGTGCTCGCGGGAATAAGCATCGAGAAACTCGTCGTAGAACCCGGCACCGTGGCCCATGCGCTTCATGAGGGTGGTGAACGCAACCCCAGGCACAATTACCACATCGAGGTTGCCGCTGTCCATGGCATCAGCACCGGATGTAGGCTCCAAGAGCTTGTACTTGCCCTGCGGCTGCAAACGGCACACATCCTCATACGTAGGCACCTGCAACATGGACAAGTGGTTTGCCTTTCTCCCCGGCTTGGGCTTGGCGTTACACCGCGGCAAATACACCGCTTTCCCGAGGCGAAAGCACGACTGGATGATTTCCGTGGTCTTCACTTCCAGGTCAGGCATGTTCATGTACACGGCAACGCGTTGCGCCTTTTGGAAATGGTGGTGGCGCATGAGCCGTTCGTGGATTTCGTGCGACTGCCTAACGAGTGACTCCTGGGGGATACTTTTGAGTGTAGTCTTGATCTGCCTTCGGAGCTCGTGCTTAGCCTGGGGGAGTGAGGACATGGGGGGGACGAGAGGACAGGGGAGTCGGGAAGTGTGGTGCGCAAAAAGAAGAGAAGGGTTTAGAATGAATGTCGTGATGCTGGCTCTGCCCTGTGGCTCTGCTTGCATTGAAAATGGAAAATTTCAGTCCACCTAGATGAAAAAAATGCGAGGTCGGGGAATCGAACCCCGGGCTCATCGATGGCAACGATGAATTTTACCACTAAACCAACCTCGCTATTTTCGTTGAAGGGTTTGTTTGTATAAGGATCAGCATGTGACAAATTAGTCACGTGAGATAGCATAAATGGAGCTAGTATTCAATGAGTGTGGAAGCCAAGGGGATGGTAACAGGATAAGTGTGGAGAGCAAATGTTTATCTTCATGCAGCTGTATTTGGAGCCTTGGGGAAAAGCAGAATACAGTTTATTCCACATTTGGGTGAAATACTGGCAAAAAATGAGAGGTGACAGAGGACATTGATCTGGTAGTAGTGCACCTCCATAAAGATCATCCCAACATCAAGCAACCTCTGTCCAAATCACACATGAGACCTTTCCCAACAAAACCACCCCTCTTCTTATGCTGCCTACGTAGTTGGTCTTGTCTCACCTGGTAGCATTCTATAGAAGCCTCTCGAACAAGTCCACAAAAAAAGGAAAAAAAGGCTGACAGCGAATGAAAAAAACGAGAGCTCTACAAAACGGCACGTTCCCCTCTACCTTTCTGCTGCCAAGAGCCACCAACCATCACCACCACACGCAGCACCTCTCTACCCACAATGGATTTCGAATTGGCCCCTACGTTAAAAGACTTGATTGAGCAGGATACGCTCAAGTGGATATTTGTTGGCGGCAAGGGCGGCGTGGGCAAGACCACCACGTCGTCGTCGGTGGCGGTTCAGTTGGCGTTGAACCACCCAAACGATGAGTTCTTGTTGATCTCCACCGACCCTGCGCACAACTTGTCAGATGCCTTTTGCCAGAAGTTTGGCAAGGACGCGCGCAAGGTCGAGGGGTTGTCGAACTTGTCGTGCATGGAGATTGACCCCGAGGCCGCCATGAGTGACTTGCAGCAGCAGGCGCAGCAGTACAACAACGATCCCAACGACCCGTTGAAAAGCATGATGAACGACATGACGGGTTCCATCCCCGGTATCGACGAGGCGTTATCGTTCATGGAGGTGTTGAAGCACATCAAGAACCAGAAGGTGAGCGAGGACGACTCCAAGGACAAGATCTCGTACCGCACCATCATCTTTGACACCGCACCCACGGGCCACACATTGCGGTTTTTGCAGTTGCCCTCCACGTTACAGAAGCTCTTGGGCAAGTTCCAGCAGTTGTCGGGAAAGTTGGGTCCCATGATGAGCATGTTGGGCGGGGGCGCCAGCAGCCAGCAGGACATGTTTGCAAAGTTGAATGAGGTGCAAAAGAACGTGGCCGAGGTAAACGAACAGTTCACGAACCCTGAACTCACCACATTTGTGTGCGTGTGCATCTCCGAGTTCCTTTCGCTCTACGAGACCGAGCGGATGATCCAGGAGTTGATGTCGTACCAGATGGACGTGAACTCGATCGTGGTGAACCAGTTGTTATTTGCCGACGATGATGACAGTCCGTGCGAGCGGTGTGTGGCGCGGTGGAAGATGCAGAAGAAGTACTTGGACCAGATGGGCGAGTTGTACGAAGACTACCACTTGATTAAGATGCCGCTCTTGGGGTCGGAAATCCGGGGCGTGGACAACTTGAAGAAGTTTTCCCAATTCTTGCTCAAGCCATACGACCCCAAGGTAGATCGCGCAATCATTACCCAGATGAAGGAGCAGTAGAAGGGGTTTGTAGAATAATAATAGGGGCTTGATTGTAAATGTGTCTTGGTAGTAGGGATGTGCGCAAGCACACAAAATGGTAAGGACTAAACAGAGCCAGAGCTGGAGCCGAGCAAAATTTTCTGTTTACCATCAAAGGACAACTGCAGAAAGCACCTGGCTGGTGTGGGGAAGCAACAGATCAAACAAGGGACATCGCACGTTGAGGCACTCCTTTAGTATATTACAATTACGGACAACACAACAAGAAACATGGCGAGAGGAAACCAGCGTGAGTTGGCCAGGGCCAAGAACTTGAAGAAGCAGCAGGAGGCTCAGAAGGGACAGAAGCAGGGCGACAAGAACAAGAGAATGGAGAACGATGCCGACAAAATGAGGGCCAAGCAGGCAGAAGGTATGTGAAGATCAGTGGTTCCCGATTCGGGCCACTCCTAGAAGGCGGATGCATTGATTTACGATTGGCCAGTTTTACTAACGGGAAACATGTAGCCGACGCAAGGAAGGAGGCAGAGAGACTTGCCAAGTTCAACGCCGCATCCAAGTAGGATCCTCTAGGAAGAGAAAAGTCCACCTTGTTGACACGTGCAGGTTTTGCCAAAGTTGAAGCGAGTTCCCGATGGCATGTGCAGTTTTGTAATATAAGGATTAGTGAGGCATTGATGCTGTAGAGGTGACCCACCCACCAGCACAGTAGCCCTCTTCCTGGATAAAAGCTTACTTCGTGGTTTCCCCACCCCTTCCCCCTCTTTCCTAATTTCCTCCCCCATGTGCCCAACTTTTTTAGATTCTCCCGTCTAGCCGGCACTTTCCACGCTGATTAATTATCGAGCGAATTGTTCACCCCTTTCTTTTCTCATAACAGCATCACCAGCACCAATACCAGTACCACCAGTACTTACAACACCACTTCTCCCAGCACTTCTCCCACCATGTTGATCGAAGAATCGTACCACGACGTCAAGACCGCGGATGGCACTACCATGCGCATTTTCACCTTCCACCCCAAAATCCCCAACTACCCCAATGTCAAGTTCCCCGGGGTGATTGTGTACAGCGAAATCTACCAAGTGACGGGCCCCGTAACTCGGTTCGCCAAGGACATCGCCGGTCAGGGCTTCATTGTGGCTGCGCCCTCCATCTACCACAACTTTGAGGGTCCCGAGCCCTTGGAGTACGACGTGGAGGGCACCGATAAGGGCAACAGCTACAAGATCGAGAAGGAGGTGCAGTCGTACGACGAGGACTCGGACTTGACAATTAAGTACTTGAAGTCGTTGCCCACGTGCAATGGCAAGGTCGGGGCCACGGGCATGTGTCTTGGTGGCCACTTAGCGTTCCGCACGGCGTTGGACCCCCGCGTGAGCGCTGCGGTGTGCTTTTTCGCAACCGACATCCACTGCCACTCGTTGGGCAAGGGCAAGAATGACGACTCGTTAAAGCGGTGTGGCGAGATCAAGGGCGAGATTGTAATGATATTTGGGTGCAAAGACAACCACGTTCCCTTGGCGGGCCGCGACTTGATCCGGTCCGAGTTGAGAAAGCACGACGTAGAAATGACGTTTATCGAGATCAACGACGCGCAGCACGCGTTTGTGAGAGACGAAATGAGCAAGGGCCGGTACGACCCCGCAGTGACCAAGTTGTGCAGCGACTGGTTGCTTGAGTTGTTCAACCGCAAGTTGAAGTTGGACTACGGCGATCACGACGGCAAGCCTGTGGTTGTGGAGGACGTGTGCTAGACACGACCACAGGGGAAAGTTTTTTAATCTTTTTGTCAGTAGTAAAAGTTTGTTTAGCATCGAAGAGCGAAAATTTTTGAGCAGAAAAATCCATTTGGACGAAGTAGGCAGAAGTAAAAGCAGAAGCACCATCACTAACAGCAGCAGCAGCACCACCACGTACACCACCATGAGACCAATAAAGTTGATGGGACACGAGCGTTCGTTGACTCAAGTTAAGTACAACAGAGAGGGAGACTTGCTCTTCTCGGTTGCCAAGGATAACGCTGCGTCCATCTGGTACTCGTCCAATGGCGAGAGGTTGGGCACTTTAGAGGGCCACCAGGGTGTGATCTGGTCGATAGATGTCGACCCTGAGACGCACTTATGTGCTACCGGTGCCGGTGACTTGAGTGTGAAATTGTGGCACGTGGAGAATGGGCAGTGCGTGTACACCTGGGATGCCCCTTCGCCCGTGAGACGGGTTTCGTTCTCTCCTGACGGCAAGAAGCTATTAGTGATCGCTGACCAGGTGATGGGCCATATCGGAACCATCTCCGTGTACGAAATAAACTCCGACGACGCCACGTTGTCTCAACAGAGCTCGACGGCGTCATTGGTGATCCCTACCACCGAGGGCGGCTCCAAAGCCACCGTGGCCGGGTGGTCCGCTGGTGGCGAGTACATCATTGCTGGCCACGACAACGGGTTTGTGTCCAAGTACGATGCGACCACCGGCGAGTTGGTGGCGACCCTTGAGGCACACGGCATCCATAATGAGGAGAAGAACATCACCGTCACCGACATTCAGTTTGCTCCCGAGGACAGGTCATACTTTATCACCTCGTCGAAGGACAAGACGGCGACATTGATTGACGTGGACACGTTTGAGTTATTGAAGGTATACACCGCTGATGCTCCCATGAACACGGCCGCCATTACCGCGGTCAAGGACTTTGTCATCTTGGGTGGCGGTCAGGAGGCGAGAAACGTCACCACCACCGCCGAGTCGCAGGGTAAGTTTGAGGCCAGATTCTACCACAAGATATTCGAGGAGGAAATTGGTCGTGTCAAGGGCCACTTCGGTCCCTTGAACACTATTGCCGTGCATCCCGACGGTACCGGTTACAGCAGTGGCGGGGAAGATGGGTTCATTAGAGTGCACACGTTTGACAAGTCGTACCACGACTTTCTCTTTGATGCCGAGAGAACCGAGAAGGCGGCCGCTGCGGGTGCCGTTTAGGGGGAGTGGAGGCAACAGAGCTGAAGGAAAGATCAGCGAAGGGAAGGTCAGTGAAAGAACTGAAGGGAGGGAGACAGAACTGAAGAAAAGGAAAGAACAAGGAAGAGGGGAAAATAGGAGAGAGCAACAGAGATGAGAAGAGATCCTCTCAGAATAGTCCAGAATATAATAGCTGGTATCTCCGTGTGGGAGGTGCTAACCTTTTTGTATAGTTATCGGCCGAGAGCTAATCGATGAAACAAACCAGTTTGCATGTGTCTCCTTTTTTTTACATTGTGAAGTGCCGCAGCGTCACGATTAATGGATCAGTGCGTGATTTTCGAGAAACTTCTCGCCTATGCCGGAGGCATGACTGCAAATCCATAAAAACAAATCCGCCCGCTCACCTCTTTCTCGGTCTTCTCCCGTCTTTGCAAAAGAATGGGAAAGTGGGTACTACAACAATGGTAAACAACTCGGGTGATAACAAAGGTGTACCCCAAGAGAGGATAGGTAGAAGTGATCAGAGGGTAGGATCAAGAGCAGGAGCAGGAACAGGAGCTCCAAGGAGACCGCTCGTGGAGGAACCCACGCGCGTACAAGCGCGAGAGCGCAACATCGCCGACAGCCACCAAATTGAGATTTTCAACCCCAGGGGGTATAACGGGTTTAAGATCCATGTTGTGCAGCAGGGCTCTGGCAACAGTGGTGGGAAAAAGTACGTGCAAGTGAAATCCCCTACCGACCACTTCAGCCGCCTCTTTCCCGTCGACGAGCGGCAGTTTGACTGGACCCAGGTTCGGTCTGTTGAGAAGGACAACATCCTCTATATCACGGTACCCAGAAGGCGCAGCACGACCGGAGGAGACCTACCTCCACCAAAAAGCAAGTCTCCACCAAAGAGAAAATCAATTGCACCAACGGCAAAACTACCCGCACAAAGGGGTATACTTCCTGCATTACGGGGCAAACTCACATATCTCAGAGGCCAACCACCTCCAGACAAGGTCAAGCCATCTTCGCCAACAATGATCAAGGCGCCCGCTCCAAATATCAAGTCACCACAGCAGCAACAACAACAAGCAACCCGTAGCTCGCCCGCCTCGTCATCGCCCAACTACACTGCAAGCCGAGGGGGCAAGAAGGATTTTTTCGCGCCACAGGGTGCATATAGCAAACTAAAGAAAGAGACAAGCGCTCGTACAGGTAAAAGCACTGGTGGTGGTCGCGGTATGGATGGAGTTTCCAAAGGAGCTGCACCTGGCGGTTGGCATGCCAGGACAAAGCTTACACTCAAAGTACCTCCCCTTGATACTGCCAGACGGCAGCCCTTCTTGGAGGTTGTAGAGGACGAAGAGTTTCAATAGAGCTCTATAGACAGAATAGACTTTACATATACAGCAACAGTTTTCTTTTTAGCCTTGCTTTCAATATAACCAGCATGTGCGTGTGCCAGCCAAGAAAATGATACAGACCAAAAGCCTTCCTCTCCTGCGCCGGCTTTGTGGTGTCAAACGTCTTTTGCAGTTTTTCCCTCCATCACCTTTCTTTTTTCTTGTTCTGGAGACACTACCCTCTTTTTTCAGGTTCTTCCTTTTTCCTTTCCATCTACTGATTCCAAACTTATATATCACCTTATCAGAAGGAGAAGATCACCACAAAAGCATCCACAGCCTACACACACCAACAGATACTACCACAAATCACAAGGCCCCGATATGCCGCCCTCACGACGCAACCCTTCCAGCGAGCCGCTCGCACCAGCCTCATCCGACTCTGAGAACGACCTCGGCGGTGGCTTTATTACCAACGATGCACTGCGCAGCAAGAGGAGAAGAAGCACTCGCGCCGCCACCCAAAACACCTCGTATGTGGTTGAAAGCGAGGATTCTTACGACTCAGATACGTACGCGGACGTGAAAATGCCCGTAAAAACGAGAAAGACGCGTGCAAGTATGCGTGCCAACACGCGTGCTAAAACGCGTTCCCAACGGCAGCAGCAACAGCAGAAGACAAAGAGGGCAAAGGCCAAGATCAATAGCGATTCTGACGATGATGAGGAGTTTACACTTAGTCTTGAAGAGATTGTTGATGGCTCCTCCAGTGATGATGACAGTGGCGATCTAAAGGATGGCACGAGCGCCGCCACTGCCATCAGCCTTTCCGATAAAGACGACGATGAGCCGTTGGCTCTACGTACATCCGCGTCCTTATCGCTGACGAAAAGACCTAGGAGAAAGGCGGCATCCAAGAAAAAGGCGGGTCCCAAAAAGAAGATCGACTACTTCCAGCGCACCACAGACAAGCTCTACGAGTTTCATCCCAACTTAAAGGACGTGTTCCCCTACTTGGCGTCGCGCGAGCGGATACAACCCGAGAGGGCCGAGCATCCGCCGGGGATGACCATCAAGCTATTGCCATTTCAGCTCGAAGGGTTGAACTGGCTTATCAAACAGGAGGACGGAGAGTTTGGTGGCGGTATTTTGGCCGACGAGATGGGCATGGGCAAGACCATCCAGACCATCGGGTTGTTTATGCATGACACTACCAAGCGGCCCAACTTGGTGGTGGGCCCCACGGTTGCGTTGATGCAGTGGAAGAACGAGATAGAAAAGCACACCGATGGCAACCGGCTCAAGGTGTTGCTCTACCACGGCGCCAAGCGGACGTCGGACCCCAAGGATCTTGCAAAATACGACGTGGTGCTCACGTCATATGCGGTATTGGAATCATGTTTCCGCAAGCAACAGTACGGATTGCAGCGCAAAAGCGGCAAGGTGAAGCAAAAGTCACCGTTACACAGCGTCGAGTTCTACCGCGTAATTCTCGACGAGGCGCATAACATCAAGGACAGGACCTCTAACACGTCGCGTGCTGCCAACCACTTGGTAACCAAGAAACGGTGGTGCTTGACAGGGACACCCTTGCAAAACCGCATTGGCGAGATGTACTCGTTGATACGGTACATGAAGTTGGACCCATTCTACAAGTACTTTTGCACCAAGTGCGAGTGCAGCAGCGCCGACTGGAAGTTTTCCGACGGCCGCCACTGCGACCTCTGCCAGCACCCGCCCATGATGCACACCAACTTTTTCAACCATTTTATGTTGAAGAACATTCAGAAGTACGGATTCGAGGGCGGCGGCCGCGAGAGTTTCCGCAACATCCAGCTCTTGCTCGGGCAGGTGATGTTGCGGCGCACCAAGCTCGAGCGCGCCGACGACTTGGGGTTGCCGCCACGTGTAGTAGAGATTCGGTACGACAAGTTCAACCCTGAGGAGAAGGACTTGTACACGTCATTGTACAGCGACTCCAAGCGCAAGTTTAATGACTACGTGGCCGAGGGGGTGGTGTTGAACAACTACGCCAACATTTTCACGTTGATTACGCGGATGCGGCAGTTGGCGGACCACCCGGACTTGGTGTTGAAGAAGGTGGGCAGCGGTGCCCCGATCTCGGACCTCCAGGCGGTGGAAGGGGTGATTATGTGCCAGTTGTGTGACGACGAGGCCGAGGAGCCAATCGAGTCCAAGTGCCACCACCGGTTCTGTCGCATGTGTGCGCAGGAGTACGTGGACTCTTTCTCCGGAGACAAGCTCAAGTGCCCTGTGTGTCACATTGGGTTCTCGATCGACTTGGAGCAGCCGGCAATTGAGGTGGACGAGGAGTTGTTTACTAAGGCGTCGATTGTGAACCGGATCAAGAGCGGGGCGCACGGCGGGCAGTGGCGATCGTCGACCAAGATCGAGGCGTTAGTGGAGGAGTTGTACAGGCTTCGGTCCGACAAGCACACGATCAAGTCGATTGTGTTTTCACAGTTCACGTCGATGCTCGACTTGATCGAGTGGCGGTTGAAGCGTGCGGGCTTTCTGACGGTGAAGTTGCAGGGGTCGATGTCGCCGCAGCAGCGCGACAACACCATCAAGTACTTCATGGACAACACCGAGGTGGAGGTGTTTTTGGTGTCGCTCAAGGCGGGCGGGGTGGCGTTGAACCTCTGCGAGGCGTCGCAGGTGTTTTTGATGGACCCGTGGTGGAACCCCAGCGTGGAGTGGCAGTCAATGGACCGGGTGCACCGAATCGGCCAAAAGCGGCCGATCAAGATCACGCGGTTCTGTATTGCCGACAGCATTGAGGCTAAGATCATTGAGTTACAGGACAAGAAAGCCAATATGATCCATGCTACGATTAACCGCGACGAGTCAGCCATCAACCGGTTGACACCGGAGGACTTGCAGTTTTTGTTTATGAACTAAGCCGCCAAATTATATATTTTTGTGTGTTTTATTCTGTGTTGTTATCCATGTCATTTTCTCTTTCTTTGCGACACTGATAAAGAGATTGTAATTCTCCAGTTGAGTCATAATCGAATGCGGCAATCAAAAAATGTGTGGAGCCAGCGGTTACGAAAAAAATTTCACCCCGAATTCTGCCAGCCTTTCGCCCATCTCTTTTCAAGAAGCAGACACAGCAACCACCATTGATACCATTGATACCACCACTGCACAATGTCTGATTTCTGGTTGAATTACTTGGGTAACCCGACACTCTCGGTGTTGCCGCACGATTACTTAAAGCCTGCCAACAACAAATCGGTGGAGGGCACGCACTCGTTTGAGGTGGCTGCAGCCCCGGGCACCGGTCCAAACAAGCCTGGATTTGTGTTTGGCTTGTCGGTGTTTGCCGCATTGGTGTACCGGTTGACCGGGGATGAGGACATTGTCATTGCCACCGACACCGCCGAGAACCCCACCGAGTTCATTATAAGGTTGAGCATGGCGCCCGAGACGAGTTTTGCCGACTTGGTGGCCAAGGTCGGGGCCGAGTTTGACAGTAACAAGGACAAGGTCGACTACCGGTCGTTGTCGGAAGTGGCACAGAAGATCAAGAACACCAAGGGCCTCGATGAGCTCCCCGGGTTGTTTCGGTTGTCGTACCAGCACGCGCACGCGAGACAGCAATTGAACACGGCCGTGGAAGGGTCAGTGCGCGATTTGGCGGTATATGCCGATGCCAGTGGTGAGAAGATCACCATTTTCTACAATGCGTTGTTGTACGCGCACGAGCGCATTGCCATTTTTGGCGAGCAGTTTGCCCAGTACGTGGCCGCCGTGACCAGCAACCCTTCCACCAGTATCACCAAGGTAAATCTCATCACCGCATCGCAGCGGGCGCAGTTGCCGGACCCCACGTTGGACTTGGACTGGTCCGGGTACCGCGGGGCAATCCAGGATATTTTTGCGCGCAACTCTGAGGCGCACCCGGAAAGACCGTGTGTGGTGGAGACCAAGTCGTTCTTGGATCCCAGCTCCAAGACGCGCACATTCACGTACATGCAGATCAACCAGGCGTCCAACATCGTGGGCAACTACTTAAAGGACACTGGTATCAAGAAGGGTGACATTGTCATGATCTACGCCTACCGTGGGGTGGACTTGATGATTGCTGTGATGGGGGTGTTGAAGGCCGGGGCCACGTTCTCAGTAATTGATCCCGCGTACCCGCCCGCGCGCCAAAATATCTACCTCTCGGTGGCGAAGCCCAGGGGGTTGATTGGGTTGGAAAAGGCGGGCGTGTTGGACCAGTTGGTGGTGGACTATATTAACGATGAGTTGGACGTGATCACCACTATCCCCCAGTTGAAGATTGAAGATGATGGCACCTTGGTGGGGGGAAGCCCCAAGGGGGGTTCTGACAACGATATTCTTTCTGCCTATGCCAAGTACAGGGACCAGCCCACGGGCGTGGTTGTGGGCCCTGACTCCAACCCTACCTTGTCGTTCACGTCAGGGTCCGAGGGGATCCCCAAGGGTGTGTTGGGCCGGCACTACTCGTTGGCGTACTACTTCCCCTGGATGGCCAAGCGGTTTGGGTTATCGGCCAACGACAAGTTCACAATGTTGTCGGGGATCGCCCACGACCCCATTCAGCGCGATATGTTCACACCCTTGTTTTTGGGGGCACAGTTGCTCGTGCCTACGGCAGATGACATTGGTACTCCTGGGAAGTTGGCCGAGTGGATGGGCGAGCATGGTGCTACGGTGACGCACTTGACGCCAGCTATGGGCCAGTTGTTGAGCGCGCAGGCTACGGCAGCCATCCCCAGCTTGCACCACGCCTTCTTTGTGGGCGACATTTTAACTAAGCGCGACTGCTTGCGGTTGCAGAGCTTGGCCGAGAACGTGCACATTGTCAACATGTACGGCACCACCGAGACGCAACGATCGGTGTCGTACTTTGAGATCAAGAGCAGAAAGGCCGACCCCACGTACTTGAAGAACTTGAAGGACGTGATGCCCGCGGGCACTGGCATGTACAACGTGCAGCTCTTGGTGGTTAACCGCAACGATCGATCGCAGACGTGCGGCGTGGGTGAGGTGGGCGAGATTTACGTGCGTGCTGCCGGGTTGGCCGAGGGATACCGCGGATTGCCCGAGTTGAACGCGGCCAAGTTCATCACCAACTGGTACGTGGACCCGGAGCAGTGGATCGAGCAGGATGAGGAGAAAGCAAGCCAGGCCAACCAAGAAGAGCAGGCATGGAGAGAGAATGGGTGGAAGGGACCCCGGGACAGAATGTACCGGTCGGGCGACTTGGGCCGGTACTTGCCTGACGGCAACGTCGAGTGCTGTGGCCGTGCCGACGACCAGGTCAAGATCCGCGGGTTCCGGATCGAGTTGGGCGAGATCGACACCCACTTGTCGCAGCACCCGTTGGTGCGCGAGAACATTACATTGGTGCGGAGGGACAAGAACGAAGAGCCCACGTTGGTCTCGTACATTGTGCCCAAAGACTCGCCCGAGTTGCAGAGCTTCAAGGCAGAGGTGGACGACACAGTTGAGGAGGCTAACGACCCCATCGTCAAGGGGTTGGTGGCATACCGCGAGTTGATCAAGGACATCAAGGCGTACTTGAAGAAGAAGTTGGCGTCGTACGCCATTCCCACCATCATTGTGCCCTTGGTCAAGTTGCCGTTGAACCCCAACGGCAAGGTCGACAAGCCCAAGTTGCCGTTCCCCGACACGGCGCAGCTCGCGGCAGTGTCGAAGCTCAGCATTTCGGCGAATGACATTGCCGCCGCCGAGCAGGAGGAACTCTCCCAGTTGGAGGAGCAGATCCGCGACTTATGGTTTGAGGTGTTGCCCAACCGACCCGCGACAATTGCCAAGACGGACTCGTTCTTTGACTTGGGCGGCCATTCGATCTTGGGAACGCGCATGATCTTTGAGTTGCGCAAGAAGTTAAATGTGGATATCCCCTTGGGAGTCATTTTCAAGAACCCCACGGTGGAGCAGTTTGCGCGGGAGGTCGAGGCTATGATCAACAACCTGAAGGATTTCCAGCTTGCTGATGGCACCACTGTTGAAGCTGGTGATTCTGCGGGTAAGGAGCAGCTGGTGAGCTACGCCAAGGACGCGGTGCAGTTATCCCAGTCGGCGCTCTTTGAGTCATACCCTTCGTTGCTGTCCCTCCCCAAGAAATCCGTGAACGTCTTCGTCACGGGCGCCACAGGATTCTTGGGCTCCTTTATCGTGCGCGATCTTTTGACGGCGCGCAAGGGGTTGGACATCAAAGTGTACACCCACGTGCGGGCCATGACAAAGGAGGCCGGGATGGCGCGGTTGCGTCAGACGGGCATCACCTACGGCATCTGGGACGAAAGTTGGGCCTCACGCATCGAGATTGTGCTTGGCGACTTATCACAGGCACGCTTTGGCTTGTCCGACGCCGCGTGGCACCAGCTCACCTCTAACATTGACGTGATTGTGCACAACGGCGCGTTCGTGCACTGGGTGTACCCCTACTCCCAGTTGCGTGACGCCAATGTCGTGGGCACGATCAATGTGTTGAACATGGCGGGTGAGGGCAAGCCCAAGTACTTTTCGTTTGTGTCGTCGACGTCGGCGTTGGATACAGACTACTTTGTTAACTTGTCGGACCACTTGACGTCGCACGGACAAGCGGGGATTTCCGAAGCAGACCAGTTGGCGGGCTCGGCCAGGGGGTTGGGCAACGGGTACGGACAGTCCAAGTGGGCGGCTGAGTACATTATTCGCCGCGCCGGCGAGCGTGGGTTGCGCGGGTGCATTACGCGACCTGGGTACGTCACGGGCTTTTCCAGAACGGGCGCGTCCAACACAGATGATTTCTTATTGCGGATGTTGAAGGGGTCGGCAGAGTTGGGCCAGTACCCCGATATTTCCAACAATGTTAACATGGTGCCTGTAGACCACGTGGCACGCGTGGTGACGGCCACGGCTTTGAACCCGCCACTCGAAGATGTGTTGGCGGTGGCGCACGTCACGGGCCACCCCCGTATCCAGATGAACGAGTTTTTGGGGTGCTTACAAGAATACGGATACACCATTTCCGGTGCCGACTATCCCGTGTGGACAAGCGCATTGGAGAAGTTTGTTGTGGACGAGGCCAAGGAGAACGCTCTCTTTCCGTTGTTGCATTTCGTGTTGGACAATTTGCCGCAGGATACTAAGGCACCGGAATTAGACGATGCAAATGCTGTGCGGTCCTTAAAGTTGGATGCCAAGTACACAGGCGAGGATGTGAGTGGCGGCAAGGGGGTGGATGCGGCCCAGACGGGGATTTACATTAGCTACTTGGCCAAGATCGGGTTCTTGCCCGCGCCCACAGGCGTCGGAGCTAAGAAATTGCCCGAAGTAGAGTTAAGCAAAGAGACGTTGCAGTTGATCCAGAAGGGTGCCGGTGGCCGCGGGACCGCTGCAAAGCAATGATTAGTGTATATGTTCTTTAGTGTTTGTTGCCAACGCAAACATGATGCATAAAGCTTGTCATTTTTTCCCCTCTCCTATTTCTTGGTTCTCCCACGAGCGAAAGAATTAACAGCGTGGAAAGCGTGATTGAATAACTCCGCCATAGCCGTAACCGTTTAAGACAGCAAAAACATCAATACGTACCATCAGAAGGAGGAACATGCTGGCATGACCACAGACTCACCGTTTGAACAAGAACACCGACTGAAACTGCCGCCGAGACAGATATTCCTTCTACATGGAGGTTCAGAAGATGTCATCCCAAGAGACACCACTGATCATAATGAGACCCCACGAGGCGGAGGCGGAGGCGGAGGCGGAGGCGCAGACGCAGGCGCAGGCGACACAGATGACGCACTCCCCTTATCCTGCGACGCTAGTACCCATCCCCAGAGCCAACACCGCCACGCTGGCCTGGATGAATCACTACGGCACGTCCACCTACGATCCAAGAGTGGCGTCGAGTTGGCGCAGTTTCATCCACACCATGAAATGCGGACGATGCATAAACACAGCCTTTCGTCGAGCACATTACCTCTGAGCGCCACCGCCACCATACAACCAGGGACAGGGAAAGAGACACAAATTGGCAATGTTGGTGCAGTCGATTCCCTGTTGGTCATGCTGTGCCTACGCAAGTCGAGTGACGATTTGCGGTGGGGGTGGGTTGCGAGTGAGAGCAGAAAGACACCACCGGCACCCATGTCGGCACCAGGGGACACCCTGTCCCTGTTGTGTTTTGATGCCAAGACACGAAACCACAGTAGTAAGAGGAGTCCGCGCACGAGTTCGTCTTCGGGCACAAACTTGAATGTGTTTCTCCGTGGGGATCGGCGACACTCTTTGGGCTCACCCAAGGCGGAATTCCTCGCGAACCCAAAGATACAGGGACTGACAGGTGGCTGTGGTGGAGGAAATACTGCGCCTGGGGGACCTGCTATGCCTCCTGCACCAAGCACAGCCCTGAGTGCAGGTAACTTATCCGTGGTCTCGCCCCCCATGGCTGTTTCCGGCCACGGCGGGGAGAAGTTCTTATTCACCTCCTTGGCCAAGGTAGCCAATGCCAGCTCGACGCTGATGGGCACTGCAAACAGCGCTACCGATAAGAAACGACTTGTGGACCAGTTCTACAGGAGCAGATCCACGCTCGACTTGGCCAACCATGGGAAGCTCAGTGAACAACAGCTGGCACAAGCGCAAGCACAATCACAATCACAGGCACAGGCATTGCACGCCCCCTTCATAGCGGGAGGGATGCCACTGCAGGAGCGCAAGTTCCGATGGCATGAGGAACCCCCAGGCGAAAGTGCCGACGCCACTACGGAGTGGGTCGACTCTGAGTCCATGAGCGAGATCCTTGCACGGGGTGGGTTTCGGTATCATTACAACGCGGCGCGGTTTATCGAAGACGACGAGTTGGTGAATTACTTGCTCAATATCGACACAATCATCGAGGACTATGACCAGGGTGCCGTGAAATCGTTTGCGCAAATGAGTGGGATCATGGAATCGATGGCCGACAAGTTGTTTGCCCGCTCCAAGGAGATTCTCTTTTCCACCACCACAAACAGCAGCCAGGGCAATTCCTTACTAGAGTTAAAGGGGATTGTGCGGTACTTGGGCGAGCTTCAGAAAGAAACACGGCGCATGGCGGAACACTTGAGTCTGAATTTGGGCGCAGAGAAGAGCAAGTATCAGAGCGAGATCAATGGCGATATGGCGCGGTTGAACGAGGTAGCTGAGAGTCTCAAGGGGTTGGAGGACAGGTCGCGCCTGGTGAAGGACAAGATCAATGCGCAAAAGACGTATATGTCGCACGAGATGATTGACAAATTGGATGTGTTGGACCAGGTGAGTCAACGAATGCGGGAGCATGCGGCAAGCAGTCGGAGCCGACGGTTCATCCAGATTAATGTGGTGATGGCGGTGGCTGTACTAGTGGCGGGCATATACTATGGGATCAGGCTGTAAAAAGGAAGTGACAGCCATAGCTAATAGATCACAATGCACGGGTTACCAAAGTAACCTTCCTACAGCCTGTATTGCACCAATGAGGAACCACTCCCGTGGTAGCATAGGGTGCAAGCGGGGGAAAGAAAATTAGGGTAAGTGGGAAATTAAGTAAATGGGATATTTTCGGAAAAGTTGCAAGTTTTCCATGCTACCGGGCCGGGTCTCGGTATTATATGTCCAGGGGAGAAGCGATGAAGAGTGAGCTTTTTGCCGTAGTAGAAAATCGGAGGTGGCTCCATGTGCCTGCCCCATGTGGCTGCGGCAACTTCCAAGAGAGAAACGCCGTAGAGAAGGTGAAAGTAAATATCCGAATTGCGTTGTGGGGGATGCCACCACCATATTCCCATCCTGCTAGCGCTATAATAAAAATTTTTCCCACTACTAAAAGGAGACACACATGGTAGTGCAGTGGAGGATACACGGCTCTTTTGCTTTTCTTCTCTTCTCTCTTACTGTACCACGTTGAGCCACTAACAGGCTAATAGAAGAAGAAGAAGAAGAAGAAGAAGAAGAAGAAGAAGAAGAAGAAGAAACTGCGAGAGAAAGAGAGAGAAGTAGAAAGAACAAGGCGCATTTTAAGGTTGTGCGTATTGCGCGTGGGCGCGTCAACGGTTTTATTAGTAGACGCACTACCAGATAGAAAGAGACTATTACCACACTGATTCGCCTCCTTCCTTTGACTCTGATGGAGGAATATAGAGGGGTAATAAGGAAAGGACAGAGCGTGGGCGTGTGTTGTTCATACACGCAGGGTTGGATTATTACCCAGGATCTCTAATAGATGCAGCCCATAAGGTAATAACCAGCTGATACTCATCCCCGTTGCATACAATTAAGGGAAGAACAGGGTAGTAGTATACCACGGGGGACAGTACCCTTCAAGCGGGCTGGCATATCAAGCAGAGGAAGGGGGGCTTCTCCCCCCACCACCCACACTGTTCCCTCCAGCTTTCCTGTTGCTGTTGTTGCTTCCACTGTGAAGAGGTGGTCATTCATTTCTCGTTTTGTACAACTTTGGTGGAGCAGCATATACATTGAAGAAAAATGCAGGTTATCCATTTTTTCTGCTGGTTAAGTTTGCTGTTGTGCCTTTCTCCCCAGAGCAAGTGTAAACATCGCTACCTTGTAATATCCCCAAGAGGATCGCCCTTATGGGATCGTCTTGGCGGTGGCCGTGTTGGCTAGTGCTAGTGGCGGGTGCAATAGCGTAAAGCAAGAAAAGAAAAGAAAGGAGAGACAGCACGTCGCTCTCCCTTTCTATACAGTCTTGTGCCAACGTTACTGGGGCTATACAATAACGGCCACAGCTACCGCTTTTCCTGTGGTTGCTGTGGCACCCTTAGCAGCAACACACAAAGGTACTGCACACCAAGGGAAGAGAAGAGCGAACAGCGCCAGTGCCACACCTTCGAGAACTCGGAAAAGTGCAACGTCTTCTCCCTCTCGAGCGAATTTCAGGTGTGTATGTATTGTAGACAGAGGAGGTAGATGGGCACACAACAGCACAAAGGAAAAAAAGATGTTAGGGGTACTGTTTTTCGGGAGGAGGGCGGCGCATTTCATCTCATCGGTTGTGATGAAAAGAGTTGTCCCCCACCAACTGGTGGAGATGCACATTATCTTATAGGCGCGGCTGCACACAGTGGGATACTCACATACCGTGGAAATAACACACCACCAGCAAGGTCTTCATCTTCCCACCTAACAGCATAAGCATTTTGCAGAGTAAACCGCCAGAGAGAAAGAGAGAGAGAGAAAGAGAGAGAGAGCACAAAAGCAAAGCAAGATTATATTGTCCTGCTATAGTTCCAAAGAGAGAGCCCAAAAAAGAAATTCTATTACACACCCACCCAGAAATTTCTTCTTTTTTTTTCTTCCCATTTTGTTTTTTTCTTTTCTTCTTTTTTTGTTTATCCCACAGTTATCGTTTTCCTTCAAAAGAGAGGCCCGAACTTCCATCCAAGAGGGACTACGTATTATCACTCGAATATACTACTACTACTACTACTACTACTACTAGAGGTACCATTGCTACTGCTGTTACCACTTGCTCACCACACTGTACTATATATACAATACCAGCTATAGCACTATACCATTATCCTTATAGTCTCTTTGTTCCCCCTACACACACCACCAATACAGCTCTTTAACCATGGCTGAGGTCTTATCACTAACAAGCAAGGACTCGCTTGCGCTCACAAATGTTGCGTCACACACTGCATACACCACCCTCCCAGACCTCCTCCGCGATCTTTTCCGCAAGGGCAACAACGAGCATGACGCGAACCACCCCATTGTCATCTACATTCCAGAAGGGCAGCCAGCAAAGCAGGCAGTATCAAAGCTGCAACTGTTGCTGTTGGACGCCCTTTCGTTTGACGAGAAGCACCTCCTCCTCAAGTACTTTTTTGGTCACCTCAACTTGACCGTTGTAAACGAAAGGACCGACGTGCCCATGTTGCAAGCGCACGTTGACAAGGTGGCTCACATTATCAAGAACCGCATCTCGCGCGTGGAGACATGGACCGGGTCTGGGAAGGACCCACTCGGATGTTCTGAGTGGTACGATTGGCGCGAGGTGAAGCCCGCAAGCACCATCCCCACCATGTCGAGTATTTTGAACCATAGTGCTACACGTGCGGATACGTGCACGCGCCACTTGCGCCTGCTCAAGAACATCATGGTTGGCGAGATTGACTTTCTCAGTTTGCTCAACGATCACAGCCCGGGGCATCTCACCCATCTCACGCTTTCAGTTGGCCATTGGTCGTTCCCAGCACACGAGTTGACCAATGATGATTTGATCTATTGCGTGTACTTGATGATCGGCTACGCCTTGAATCAAGTGGAGCAGCAAAAGCAAAATCAAAAGCAAGAAGGCAGCAGTGCGTTTGCTGACTTGTACATACCTTCACGCAACGAGTTGCTTGCGTTCATCTTTACCGTGAGGGACACGTATAAAAGCGGCAACCCATTCCATAATTTCCGCCATGCCGTGGATGTCCTCCAGGCGTGCTTCCACTTTTTAGTGCGCCTTGGTTGCTTGCCCCGGTTTACGCAGTTTGAAGCAGACCCCAGGGCCAGGGAGACAAGAACCCCTTCAAAAGGGAGCCCCGCCGAGTTGGTGCAGGCAGGGGCAGGCACGATTGCACCCCCTGCATTGGAATCCTCCGCCTGCTTGAACCCACTCCAGACGTTGGGCCTCCTAGTGGCGGCATTGGGCCACGATGTGGGCCACCCGGGTACCACAAACGCCTTTATGATTAAGAACAGTACCCCCACCTCCCGTATCTTCAACGACCGATCCGTGCTTGAGGCCTACCACTCCTCGGTGTTTATCAACAAGCTCTTGCGCGTGAGCTGGCCTAGCCTCTTAGTGGCGCAGATTGACGAGGACTCTGGGGTCACCGTGCGTGAGTTGATCATCTCGTCGATCCTTGCAACCGACATGGGCGAGCATTTCGAGTATATTAACCGGCTTAAGTGTCTCCAGTCGCACGATGAGGCGATTAACCATATCAACAAGGTGAAGCTCGTTTCATCGCTCTTGATCAAGTGTGCCGATATCTCGAATGTGACGCGACCACTAAGAGTCTCTTCGCAGTGGGCGCTCGTGCTTTCGCGCGAGCTCGATGAGGTGGCGACGCTTGACGCGTGGATTAACGAGGGCAAACTGATTGATCGCGATGCTGACATTGATTACCCGCGCGTTCCCTATACCTTGGCCGAGATTTTGAGTGTTGCGCCGGAGTTGCACCGCGGCCAGCTCTTTTTTATCAACACGTTTGCTGAAAACTTGTTTAATAACATTGTCGAGTTGTTGCCCGAGTTGCAGTATACTTGCGACATTATCAGCGAGAACAAGGGGTTTTGGTTGGACCGTCAGGCCAAGAGATCGTAAGGAGATGAAGTGCATTAGCGGTCGTTAATATAGAGTAATAAAGGTGTGTGTATAATGCCAATGAGCACGGTCTTTTTTTACAGATATGGTAGATCCTCCTAACACATGCATTCCATTCATCTGGGGTAATGAGATCTCTACCCCTTTCATGTGGTAGCGGCTCCACAAAATTGGTTCAGGCACGTCAAGAAAGGTGTCTGTCTAAGAAGACTGCAGAAAGAGAAAGGGAGAGAAGAAAAAAAGTCCATCTCATCTTTCATTCTTTTCGTTCCCACCAGCGCCCGCTTTTTTCCCTGCTCCCCCCTCCAGTCCAGCACTAGACCAGTTAGGAAGATTGGCAACTCAAGTGCTAGATATAGCAATCATATATACATATCCCTTGGCAACTGTCTACTAGAGACTTTCACTTTCCACGGACAAGCAGCACCAGATTCCAATATGGACCCACCACCACAGCAACATGACTCGAACCCCACCCGGCGTCCAATTATATTATCGCCGCCAATATTGTCGCCCCAGCTCGCCGCCTTTCCTACTGCTATCGAGGCCGGGTCGGAGTTTGCTCTCCCCAAGGGCCATGCTCAGAGACAGCAGAGCGTGGGCCAGAACTTGCAGCATGAGTTTGAGACATTGACGCACGACTTGGACTTGGACTTGACGCATTCTTCGGTGCTACAGCAGCGCGAACAGGGCAAGAAACAAGAAGAGAAAGGTCAGCCGGGTACTTCTGGCTTGCTTGGGGATAAATTCAAGCTGGGTGCACCTGGAAGCCAGATCTTTTCCCCCTCGGCGTCGAGATTGGGCTCCGACTATATATTATTACGCGAACACGCACACTCGCCCATTCCGCAAATCAGCCAGAACCCTGCGTTGGCGAGCTTGTTAGGTGGCACCAATCATAACACCACTGCTGCTGCTGTTGCGGCTGCGGCGAATGGTAATGGGATTACCAGTAACAGCAACAGCAGTGGGTTCTTTGTCTCCCCCGTGGTGTCCACCATGCCCGATAGATCGCAGTCGGTGAATGACTTTTTCCAAAAGGAACTGTTCGGATACTTGCAGCAGCAGCAGCCACAGGCACCACAGGCACAGGCGCCCCCCCAGATGAGAAACTTTTATACCGACTTGCTTGTTTTCTCGAACTGGATTGAGAACTTGAACCCACAGGATAGTCTCACCATGATTGACTACTTGTGCACCAACCTCCCGCTCGACATTCTCTTTGCGTTCAAGTCGAAGTTGGAGCTGCAATTGCAAGCCAAGCCACAACAACAGCCAGGACAGGGACAGGGACAAGTTCCCGTGCGCAACCCACAGCAGTATGACTTGAACTACGAGTTGGAGAAGCTTAGCATCAAGCAGAGAAGCAATTTCACCACCGTCAGCCGGCCTAAATCAGCCGACCCCTTTGTCAATTCGAGCAACAACAGCACCAACACCACTACTCCCATTGCTTCTACTTCTGCTTCTGCATCTGCTAGTGTGCATGACCATCCGGACAGGTTGACCTCCCCCACATCGCACTTATACGAAAAGACAAGTTTTTTGCAGTTGGCCGCGGCGAACCAGAACTATGCTTACCCTACCAATACTCATCAGGATGATATTGACGTGTCGGCGCAGTTAAAATTAGGAGCGTTGGCCACCATCAACTCGCGCGTAGCGTTGGACTCGCGGAAATTGCAACAGGGACAGGTGCAGGGCCACGTGAACCAGCAGGGGCAAGGGCAAGGGCAGGTTCACCAGCGGTCACAGTACCCGCAGCTCCTGTACTTACAGTCCCAGCGGTATGAGGAGACAATCAACAGACAAGCCAACTCGGCGTCGTTGCCGCCCAACTTGTACCGCATGCAACACCAGCACCAGCACCAGCAGCAACAACAACAATCACACAACCACTCCCAGTTGCACCTGCTGTATAAACAGCAGAAAAGAAAAGTCATGTCCCCCACGCCCTTGACACCCGACCAGGCCGCGACGCTGGGAATGGCTACACCCACGTCAACAACCCCAACACAACCGGGTTCCACGTCTTCACTGATGCCCGCTGAGGTCTCGTCTTTGGAATTGTTGAATAACATACCCGCGTGGCTCAAGCTCTTGCGATTGCACAAGTATACAGACTGCTTGAAGGATATCCCCTGGCGCACATTGGTGTCCCTTGATGATACCCAACTAGAGGAGCGCGGGGTGGCAGCGCTTGGAGCACGGAGGAAGCTCTTGAAGGCATTTGACGCTGTACGCGCCACCCATGAATAAAAAGAGAGGAAGAAAGAGGGGGCGTGTGTATAGGGTATAGAGGCAAGGTCAGTTGCAGATGTACTGATTCATTAAATTAAAGCAAAATACAGGGTGAAGGAGGGATACACACATACCATGGTTCAGGGCTGAAGACGTGACTCCGCTTACATGATAACGCAGCACGAGTTGGTCTTTTTGGCCTGCTTGTAAAACATTCTCGACGAGCTCGACAACGCCTCGCTCTTGTCCACCAACGCATCCAACTTCTCCCCGCGCTGCAATACCCCCTCGATGGTCTTGTGCAACACCACCTTGGTATCGTCCAACTCCTGCTGCACCTTCATAATCGAGTCAGCCTGGCTGGGGTCCTGGTACTTTTTCAAGTAGGTGTCCAACTGCGAATAGCTCAACGCTGGAGTGGTGGCCTCGAGGCTGGTCCACTCGCCCGCGGGATGCATCGCCAAGTACTCCTCCAAGATTTTGTTAATCAACGTGTACGCGGGCCTCACGGGGTACTCTTTATCGGTGATAATGACACAGCTGATCCCCTCGGACCGTGTGTACGTATGGCCCACGTAGTTGCCCTCCTCGACAGACTGTCTCTGGCCCGACTGCGTGCGCTGGGCAATGGTCTCGGCGAAAAAGGTCATGAATTGGGACACACCCGTGCGCTCAAAGAAAGAAAACTGGGACAAGTCGCGGGCCGATGCAAGCTCAAGCGCCTTGCCGCTGGCTCTGAGCACCCCTATGTAGTAAAGTTTCATGAGGAGGAAGGTTGTGTGCGGTGGGGGAGAGAAGGGATGTGCTTTGATTTGCTGTTGGTTTGCTCTTTTCTCGCTCGTCTCAGGTTGTTTGGATTTGCCTCTGCCGTGCGTTGTCACTTTTTTTCTTTCTTCCTGCTCCGTCTCTTCTTCCTAAACAAGGCGGGAGAGGAAGAATGTCGGGGAGGACGAAAAGGAGACACTTTGACGCGACATCACAAACCTCGTCGCTTAGCTGAAACGCACGACACAGGGTAATCCCACCACCCAAACACCACCTTATCCCCATCAGCTACCACTACTACCACCACCGCCGCATGTCTGCCACGAGATCAGCGCTGAAGCTAGGTGGTGTTGTTCTGCCACCTGTGCCGACACTAAAGGTGGTTCTTCTTGGTGATCTGGGCGTGGGCAAGACGTGCTTGCGGTCCCAGTTTGTCCACCATATATTCACCAATGCATATAAGGCTACCATCGGCGGCGACTACTTGACCACAACGGTACCACTACCGGAAGATATAATAAAAGGGAGCGCTACTGCAAAGAAGGAGAGCGAATCAGGGGACGGCACCACAACTGCAGCTACAGCCACTGGCTCTCCCCCTTCACATGCTAATTTACAGATCTGGGATACGGCTGGCCAGGAACGGTTCAACTCGATCTCCCAGGCTTTCTACCGCGGTGCCGACGTGTGTGTACTCGTGTACGACGTGACCAACTACGAGTCAGTGCTCTCGCTACGAGACTGGTTCACACGGTTTATCGAGCACTGTCACGTTGAGGCGCCCGGGGTGGTGATTGTGGGCAACAAGATTGACAAAAATGGTGATCGGTGTGTTGATCTTGAAGAAATTCGGGATATTCTCACAAGCAACACCACGGGAGCTAGTGTCGAAGACTATGTTGAGGACTGGGAGGTGGCGCTTCGAGAGGTAAGTGCAAAGCGGCTCGATTTGGTCGAGGAGTTGTTTGCCGCCGTGGCCAAGGTGGGTGTGCAGCTCGGCGACGATGATAATGTGGTAAAGCGGAGACGGTTGCAGGAGTTTGATAGAATTGACCTACGAGGGGCGCACAACGCACCAACAACAGCAGCAACAGTAGTACAACCACTGTCGTCACAGTGTGCCTGTTGAACCCTACACTGTATCTAGAGCGATATAGAGATTCATTCATAATATCCATTTCAATGTGTCTTTTTTTGTTTTACTTCTTTTATATACATGTTTTTTGCGTTGACAAACCGAAGAGATGAGAGTGCACCCAATCAGTTCATCTTTTCCTGCTTGATCTCCTCGACAGCAGGCTCGACCTCGCTCAACACAATGGTCTCCACGTCCTCCACACTTCTCTCCTTGTTGTCGTCCTCGTCCTCGTCCTCGTATAACTCCTCTTTGTAGTGCTCGGGGTGCTTCTTGAAGCAGGATCTCATGTTCTCAAACTTCTTGATACAGTCGATGCCCTTGGGCTCGGTCTCGGAAAACACAAAGCACGAAAAGGCTTCTTTGAACTCCTCACCGCAAGGGCCGTGGGCCATGCCGCCCAAGCAGGGACAGTCCCAGTTGATCTCACCCGTCTCAGGGTTGAATGCGGCCTCCTGTTTGGACTCTTCTTCAATATCGCCGCCCTGTTCTCCCTCAGCAACAGCCTTGGCCTTGGCCTCGGCAGCGGGCTTGGCTTCTGCCTCCACCTTAGCTCTCTCCCCACCCTGCTCCTTCTCGACATCGGTCTTTTCGCCCTCCTTAAGCTTGGCCTTGTCGTTCTTGGAAATGTCTGTGTCCAAGTCCTTCTTGGTGTGCTTCTTGGACTCGGTGTCAGGGACAATGTCCTTGGCCTCAATAGCATCCACGTCCTTCAATTTTTTGACCTCGTCACCCTCGAGCAGCTGGGTCTGTTTGGTACGGAAGGAATCCTGGGACTCCTTCGAAGTGGCAGCGGCATCCTTAAATGTCTTTTTTATCTTGTCAGCAGAAGAATCGTTGGCAATGCTCATGGTGCTAAAGACAACGGCTGCGCCCACCAACGTGACACCCGTGGCAGCAACGACCACAAGTTTGGTGTTGGAGGCAGCAGTGTGCTGCACTCTGGAAGAGTACCGTCTCACAGCCTGGCGCAAGGGCGTGGTAGATCTAGTGAAGGTTCTAAACATGGTCTTGGTGGTAGTGGCTTTGCTGTTGCTTGCTAGCTGCTGTGGACACGGTCTTATACTAATAAAGAGCTAGAAAAAGAAACTCTAGTGGTCAGATGTTTTTTAATCTTGAGCAAGGGGAATGATGTACTCTGCACTAGTTACTGTTACTGTTACTGTTGCTGTTGCTGTTGCTGTTGTTATTACCGGTGGCAAGCGAATGAAGAAAGATCCCCGTTCTCTTCGATTGCTGTGAAAATTTGCCTCGCTGGTTTGTCATCGCCGAGGGGGGAATGCCAGTGAGAGGGAGACACTCCTCTCAGAGACTCTCAAAGAATGCGTGAGAAAAAAAGCTGACTAAGGGGAGAGTAGGCTTGGGGATAAATTCTAGGAGCTTATATACAGGCACATTCACGAGATTGCCATTAGGCACCACCACATGTATCACCGACGGAGAAGAGCACAGAGTCGCAGTGGAGGGAAATACATAACTTATAGGAAATACCCCTACCAACGTCGTTTCCTACTATTCATGTGGACGTTTATGCTCATGATCATATTCTTATATACATATTGTTTTTCATAAAGCGTGGTCTGGACCAGCAATACTGTCTCTTGGGTGCTTCCTCACTTTTCATACAGGGGTCTGCTGTAGCGTATATCCTCCGACAACTTTGGCAACAGCCCGAAATCCTCATCTCTCTCGTCAGTCTCTGGAGTGGTGGCAGCAACTGGGGCAGTACCCGGCTGCGGCGTCATAAAGCTGGCATAAAACACGGTCAACAAGACCATGCCCATGGAAAATACACCTGTCTTGCGAAGAAAGTTGACCGTTCGCTGCGAGTTGGGGTTCTCCTCGTCCCCAAGCTTGCGGAAGAACGACATGGCCGAGTCCGAAATGCGTGACCTAAGCGGCTGCTCCACAGAAAAGTTGCGGTGGAGCTCCAAGATCATGGCCCTTCTGTATGTCCTGCTGTGTTTGGATGGGTAGAATACTGCACTGCGTAGCATGGCAGGGGGCTACGAGGATGTGGTTATATGGAGATGATGTGGTGAGGACAGAGTTGTTGGGGTGGGGGTGATGATGGAGATAATGAAATTATCTTCTAAATGATATCTTTTTTTCCAGCACCAACATTGGTTCCTTTCTAATGAGTCTAGGTCGGTGTTTGTCTTTTTTTACTAAACATGCATCGCTTGAGAAGAGCCATAACCAATGACAAGCGGACAGTACAATGCAGCACTCTCGTTCTCAAAAGAGGGTGCACAGTTAGGAGCGACATCCATGGGCTCAATGCAGACTGTGGCGATGATACGCAGTGACGAATACTCAGATTATAGCGATGACGGAATGGAGGAAGCAGATGAGGAGCAGGAGAAGCAGGAAGGAAAGGAGAAGCAAGAAGATGAGCCACCGCTACAAACATTCGGCACTACCACCAGCACCCCCGTAGATCTCAGTCGGTATGGGATCGGAGCACAGCTTTTGTTCAAGATGGGCTACAAGTTGGGACAGGGATTAGGTGCGAATCAAGAAGGCATCGTGGCGCCCATAGAGACGAGGTTACGACCCAAAGGGTCGGGTGTAGGTGCAGTTGAAGAGAAGGACCACTATTCCGACAAGGAAAGCGACACCGAGGCGGTGGTGTTTGAAGACCAAGCAACGCGGCAGCAGAAGTTGGAGACGAACATCGACGCGTTGCGCGTGAGGATAACGGGACTCGGTGTCGATATGCCAGAGGGCATCGCTTTTACCCATGATGACACCACGTTGGAGCTCTTCCGTGGAGTGTACCGCGACTTGAAAGCGGTAAGGGAAAAGCAGAGACTCATAGACTACCAACTAGCCGAGACGGAGGCCCAGCTCCAGCAGGAGGACGAGAACATAGAGCTGTTGGCACTTCTTGAAGAAGTGCTACATCTGACAAGTCCCAACGTGCATGCCTTGGTACAGGAACCATTGTCGCGCCACCACATGGCGCAGTCCGTGTTTATGACACTAATACAAAAGGATCTCCTGCCCCTTCTTGCTGTGCCGTTCCACAATTTGAAGCAACAGGAAGAACAAGTGGTCCCTGCGTTGCACCACTACGCCCAGCTCTTTACCCAGTTTGAGACACAACCAAAACCTATGTGCTTATATGACCATGCGATCTTTATCAGTTTATCTCAGCAGATTAGCCACTCAGTCGCCAATAACAACCACGACTCCGTGGTGGCAGTTCTTTCAACCTGGCTAGAGAATCCCGTGTTTGTGCACCAGCAAGAGGCACTTGACAAGTTGGCGGCAACGGTAATTGTGCCGGCATTGTCGAGTCTGGGAGCGGTGGCCAGGCACCTCCAGGACTACTTGACGATATTCTGCGAGAAGGATTTGGGCGCGTTTGAAGCGGTAGTGCTGGCACACCTCGAGGAGTTGCGCCGCAGCGTGGACTACAAGGAGGGTGGTTCACTCTGGCATGGAAAGGGTCACAGGAGTGATCAAAAAGTGACACGCCACATCTGCGAGGTAATGCATACATACGCCACGTTGTGGAAGCCCATAGTGGCACAGTTCCTCCCGCAACGGAGCACCACTGTGTACACCACATTTGTCAAGTCGCTTTCCGACTGGCTCGAGAGCAGCGCCATTGACCCGTGCCATGCCTTCTTTGACTTGGCCCACCTGCTTACGCCTGAAGATTTGCTCCAGCTCGCGCAGTTCAGAGTGTTCAACCCGTGGTTGCTAAAAATGCAGGAAGTGCAAGAAAAGGATCCTCAAAACTTGCCCCAGTGGTATGCCAAGTGGTACCGTTACTTTACCCTGCATAAAAAGATCCTGCTGGTATTGAAAGATGTCATCACATGGTACTTGAACAAAGCCTTGGACGTGATCCTGGCGGGGGCAATTCTGCTCGGGGATGTACCGCGCATTGGCCACCTGGTGGTGCCCACAACCGAGCAGATATGCAGCAGCAACAAAGGTGGCGACACCACTGTACATGGGGTTCCTTCATACAAGCTCATAACCTCTTTCAAGGACGTGGTGGCAGAATACTGTTTGCAACACGACATCCACATGACTGTGTTAAAGACCCAGTTCCATCTGGCAACAGGGTTACCTATATACACCCTACAGCGGCACCAGACCAAACTATGGTCGTACATCCAGAGTGACGTCTTGTGGGTGGCGCGGAATGAAGGCAATGATGCTGCTTCTGCCTCCGTAGACTTTGCCGCCTCCACCCAGTACGAGCCCATCAGCTTGGACACCCTAGTTGACCTCTTTGATTAGATCTAATAGACTCTTTTCCGCGCCCTCGTTAAACTCTTCCTCGCCACCGTCCTTGCGCACATGCTCGAGTCCCTCGGTGATGACCTGCACCACCACGGGAAGCTCGCTCTCACCGGGCAACCTGAACTCGCGTGGAATAAAGTCGCCGTACTTGGCTAACCATATGCGTCGCCGCTTCAGTTCCTCCATGTTGATGCGGTACATATCGCCATCCAAAAAGCCCGTCAACTTGTGGAGGAACTTGCGCGGATACGTGTACTGTTCGTAGTGCAACTCGGCGAGGTACTTTGGATAAATCTGGATAAACTGGTCGTAGTGGAATGTCAACTGGTCAAGTGTCTCCGCGTAGACATATACGGGGGGCTGGGTATCGTCGAGGATAGACCCCCTGCCCAAATACTCGGCGCACTCAGCCACAAGCACGAGGCACCGCGGGATGGTGGTGGTTTTTAATACGCGCAAGGAGGCAAGCTCAGCACGCATGAGCGACACCACTGTGTCTATGGCACCATTGTTGGCAGCAAGAAAGGCCTTGGCGCGATTCTCGTTTGTTACCACGACTTCAAAAACAGCGCTCAACTCGTGATGCACCTGGGGAAGCTCACGCGCGTCCTCCTGGAGCACCTCCAAGTCGATTGCATGAGAATTGTTGTTGCTGGTACCGAGTATGGTGGCACTTGTATCCCCATTGCTGGTATTGACAAACTCGACCGCCGCCACACACTGATCATAATGGTTGGTAAACATCGCAAGCTTCTTCACAAGCTCGTTCTCCAACGCCTGGTTCTCGCGGAGGAGGATGCCCATAAAGCTATCGGACTCGAAGATATTGCCGTGGCGCATGCTCACATGGAGTGGCGCGAGCGAGTCGTAGCCTTTGACAATACGGGCGTGGGTCTTACCAATGGAGTCTCCCACGGACTGAAGCTTTTCCCGAAGCATCTCGCTGGTCTTCCACGTGTTTTCCCTATAGATGGCGATATTATCCTTGAGCAAGTTGATCGAGGCAAGGGAAATAAAATCAACAAGACTGCGGGGGTTGGTGACTATATCTCTCCCCTCATGTTTGTCTAGGACAAACAGCGGCACTGCCATCTGCTCCAATCTGTGGAGTGCATTGTTCAATTTCTGCAACGAGGGCTCAATCTTATCGTCTATATCGGGACCCACCTTTGCCACCGTCTCCCGAAAGGCAACCTGGGCCGATCCGTATAGTCGCTGCACAATGTCATACTGGCGCTTGTATGATGTGTACAAAAAGTGCATGGCCTCGAGCCGCTCGGGCAAATGTAGCGAGAGCTCTTGCACAGTGGAGTGGATCAACAATTGGGCGTTGCTACAGAGCTTGCGCGCTTGTCCGAGCGTCTGCTGCGCATCGCGTAACCACCGGGATACAGTAGCTGCACTGATCTGATGGCAGCAGTTGTGGGGGTTGTGATGATCCTGGGTCATGGGGTGTTATCGTCCCACATTTTCTGTGAGGGGGAGGCGTTTCCTTGGCTATCAGCCACACAAAAGAAGGTGGAGGCAGAAAGGGAGACAGGAGCAGTGGGAAGAAAAAAAAATCAAAATATGGGTTTGAGGAATAAAAAAAACCAACTGGAAAACCAGCTTTACCACCACCATAACCATCCAACATCGATGTTGGCATCTACGCAATCACCGTTGGCCGCATTACATCATGCCACCACACATAACCAGTCAGTACTACTCTTTACGGCCAACAACGAGCGCACCGAGTCGATAAAGGATGCTGTCGAAGTCAGCTTTGGCGACGATGACAACCAAATACGGTACCGGCTCAACGACACCACCAACTTCTACAACGAAGACCGGGCACAGGACCTCCGGTCTGTGGTTTTCTGCTGGTTGCGTGACAAAGCTAGCATTGTCGAATACAAGCAGGAGTGCGGCGACTTGGGCATTGCCGAGTTCAAGTTCTTGGTAAAGACCGAGTTGAACACCTGGCTCAACGGCAACAGCGACGCCTGCAAGTTCATCAAGGAGAGCGTGGTAGAGGAACAACCGGAAACGGTTAAGCACAAGTTGGATGACCCCCAAATTGAGCGAATCGCCCAGTTTGAGCGCGAGAGCGTCGACCATAATGCTGCATTGCGGGGCACAAAGAACATTGACTTTGGATACTTAATTGCCGACGCCAAGAAGTTTATTCACCAGCTAAAGAGGCAAAAGACGGCGCCTGCGACTAGCGGCAGGGCCGCAAATTCCAAAGTTCTGGGATACAGGACCAACGGTGTTGGTGGTAGCAGTGGTGCTTCTGCCAGCGGTACCGACACCAAGAAGCAGCCCATCATCATTGTGTCGCCTGCCACCACCGCATTGCTATCGTTATCTAACGTCAAGGAGTTTCTTGAAAACGGTCGATTTGTGGAACCGCTGCCTTCGAACCGGCCTAGCGGCGGGCTTGTCATCATCGACCACCCCTCCGACAAGTTGGTGTCCACGGCGCAGCGCATCATGGTGGTGGATAATGTCGACATGTTCAACAAACCTGAGTACTGGGACCGGGTGATTGGCATCTTCACCACGGGCCAGGCGTGGCAGTTTACCAAGTACAAGTACTCACGGCCTGAGGTGTTGTTTCAGCGGTACGCCGGTTTTTATGTGGGGTACCAGGGCGACGTGGCGCCGCGCCAGGTCAAGGACTGGAATGTGGCCGAGATTAAGGTCGACCGCGGCGACAAGCGGTTTAGGGACAAGATGATTGTCAAGGACCTCTGGATGGAAATTGAAAAGATCCTCGTAAACAAGGGGTACGGTAAGTAGAACCGTAACAGTAGAAGCGACAGAAGCAGCAGAAGCGGAAAGAGCAGTATTAGTGGTTGTTCTATTTACATGTACGACTTTTCCAACTCTATGAACTTCTTGTAGATATTGTTCCCCGTCATGTTGACGACTTTCCTGTCGTCGCGCGTGCGCACAGCAAACGTGCCGTTGGCAATGTCCCTGTCGCCCACAAGAATAATGTAGGAGTAGCCCTTCTCTATGGCATCGCGCGTGCGCGCACCCACAGTCTCGTTGCGCTTGTCCACGTCCACGTAGAAGTTGTACCCACTCAATGGGGCCACATCGGCGCTGCAGCTAAGAATGTCCCCACTCAACTGGCACTGCAACGCCTCGGCGTGCGACACGTGCGTGTCGTTAATGGGGATCACCACCGCTTGCCGCGGGTTGATCCAAAACGGCCATTTCCCCTGGTAGTGGTCGAGCAAGATGGCAAAGAACCGCTCTAGTGACCCGTATACGGCGCGATGTACAAGGATGGGCTGCCTTTCCCCATCCCGGTCAGTGTATTTCAAATTGAACCGCTTGGGTAAGTTGAAATCCAACTGGATGGTGCCCACCTGGTGCTTTTTGCCAAACGCATCCGTGAGCAAGATATCGATTTTTGGACCATAAAAGGCACCATCGCCCTCACGAACCTGCCATGTGCACGAAGCATCCAACACCCGCTTCAACCGCGTCTCGGCCTCGTCCCACGACTGTAAATCACCAATGTACTTGTCGGGCCGTGTTGACAAGTAGAACTCAATTTCGGTGAGCCCGAACACGCGGTAGGTGTCCCTGATCAAACTAATGGTGTTGTTGATCTCGGTGTCAATCTGCTCCATGTCACAGAAGATGTGCCCATCGTCTTGGTGAAAGCGCCGCACCCGCGTCAACCCGGACAATGCCCCGCTAGCCTCGTTGCGGTGCAACGACGAAAAGTCCGAGAAGCGTACGGGCAAGTCCTGGTACGACCGCTCCAATTTGTCAAAGATGAGGCAGTGCAGCGGGCAATTCATGGGCTTCAACCCGTACTCATGGTACTCCGACTCCTCCTTGGAGGCATCGTTGCCCACGACTTTAAACATGTCGTCGTGGTAGTTTTGCCAGTGTCCTGACTTTTCCCAGAGCCCCGTCTTGTAGATTAAGGGCGTAACCACTTCCTGGAACCCGTACCTTGTCTGCTGGTTCTTCATAAAGCCTACCAACTTGTTGAATACGCGGGTCCCGTGCGGAAGAAAGAAGATGGATCCGGGCGAGGTGACGTCCGTGGTGAAGAGCTGCTGCTTCACGGAGATGGCGTGGTTGGATTGCGTCGACGATTCGGATTTGGGCGCCTTGGTCGAGAGAAGACGGAGATGACGAAGTCCCAACCATCGCGGTGACCTATAGATGAACATGGTGAGGGCGCTTACGGTGACAGCACTTTTAGTGAGGGCACTTTTGGTGATGCTTTCGGTGATACTTTGGTGATCCCACAAACGTGAGTTGGAAAAAATTTGTATGGGTGCACCTGGAGGAGAGTATGTGTCCATACAGGGATTTGCACGCCATTGGCCACGATCACACAATCTAGGTTACACAGATAATGAAACTCTCTTTATTTATCTACTAAGCATCCTTATGATCCCACTTTCACTTCTGCTGTTGATGTAGACACTGGCGTAGCAGCAGAAAAAGCATCCACATCGGCAACACCAACAACGTCAGCTGGAATAGTCTCTGCCTCCACCGCTTCTTCCTCTCCATCCACATTCTCCCTCCACATCACTACTTCCACCTTGTACCCACTAAAAGTCTTGAACCCCTTGGTCTTTTTCACCCACCGGCGACACGGCTTGCCGCTCTTATCAAGCGCGTGCTGCCCGCCCACAATATTCATGGTCAACCCCGATGAGCTGCCCTCCTTCAATCCGGCATTGATCTTGTACTGACTTACCTGCTGGCCCTCTGGTGCGGGCGAAGACCGCTGTGACTGACTCACGGACAACGTGCCGGCGCGCTCCTGCTGAGCAAGTCGTTTGAGCCGCGACTTGGATACGGGAGTGGGGAAGATAGGTAGTTTCGATAGAATGTTTTTGGGTGCTTTGATTGTGGCCCAGAACCGTTTTGGTGCTGCCATGGTGTATATTGTGTCGTTTTTGGCTGTGGCGATGGTGGTTGTGGTTGTGGTTGTGGTGTTGATTCAAAAGAGCACTTTGTTTCCATCTACAAAGTGGTGGTGGTGGGAAGGATCGTGGTCGTGTGTGTGGCTGAAACCCAGGCGCACAAAAAAACCATTGCACAACACCTTGTCCTCGTAGCCCTGCAACGTACGAACCAGACGCCGTAAGGGAAAGGCACATACACATAGAAGAGCACAATGATAGGCTTTCTACTACGAAGTGGTATGAAATATGGACTTGCACAGCGGCCCCGTTATATGGCGGCTGCATTCTTGCACCTCTCGCGCCCAATATTCTTTTCCGCCACCACCAAACTCCGGCAGCAGCATAGTAAAGGAGATGCTCTCAAGAAAGAAACAACAAATGCCACCAAGATAAAGCCACACACCACACATGTGCTGCCCCCCACAAAGGAACAACTCCTTGCACGCGCCAATAGCACTTTCTCCCGCATCCGGGTGCGCCTCCGGTGGCTCTTGAAGCGGTCGAACCGGCCATTCAACACCGACGACTACTCGGCCTTCTTCTCATGGGTGATGATGGGCAACGTGGTCCTATTCTTTGTCGCCACTACTACGTTTGTGTCAGTTGTCATCTTTTGCGCCAACACAGTGTTTGCGCAGGAGTTTGTCGCGCGCAAGTTGGGCGAGTTTATCACCAAGAACAGCAATTTAACGGTAACGTTTGAGTCGGCCATCGTGCCCGGGTGGTCTGACGGGAAGATCAGTTTTCAGAAATGCTTTGTGTCGCAAAGACCGAAAAAGGTGCAACGGTTTGTCAAAGGTAGTCAAAAGGAGGCGTACGAGCAGAGTCGCGAGGGGGGAGTCTCTGGAATTACAGAAGCAGAGCATGTTGGTGTTACTGCCGATGACTGTGCACTTGCTGAGGAGCACCAGGACCTCTTTGAAGACGATGGCAACTATACTCAGTACGATTTGACTATCGAAGAAGTCAACGTATCTCTCTCGTTGAAAAAGTGGCTCAACGGCACCGGGCTTGTGGAGACGTTGGAGGTCAAGGGCATGCGTGGTGTGGTGGACCGTACCCACGTGAACTGGGATCCTGACGACGATGCCACCAACTACAAGAATATATACCGACCAGGAGACTTTGAGTTTGAGGATTTCAAGATGGAGGATGTGCTTTTTACGTTGATGCAGCCGAACAGGTTTCGCCCCTTTGACGTGGCCATCTACAACTGCGAGTTATCTAAACTCCGCAAACACTGGTTGTTCTACGACTTTTTGAACGCCGACATTATGAGCGGGGCCTACGACGATGCGTTGTTCACCATCCACCGAAAGCAGCGGTTGAACGACTACCAAAGCGACGAACCCAGCAAGTGGAAGCGCGTGACACGCATGCGTGTGGATGGGCTTGCTGTGGACCACTTGAACGCCGGGCTCGAGGGTCCCTTCGGCTGGATCACCGATGGAAAGGTCGACATGGTGGGCGACGTGATGGTGCCACAGGAGAATAATGAAGTCAGCGTCAGCGAGATTGTCACCATGATCACAGACTCGATCAAGAAAGAGGCCACACGGTACAAGAACCCCGAGGTAAGTCCGAAGCACCCCGACATGCACACGCGGTTGACACGTGACGACTATGCCAACAATATTTCTAAGTACTTTGTGCTTGACTTGACGCTCCGACTCAACAACGTGCGCGCATCAGTTCCCTTCAAGACCCCGGAGTTGTCGTACATCAACTATGCACTCATCCGGCCCATCGTGGCGTACATTAACTCGAAGAACACGTTTATCGAAATCCACAACCGCATCGTCAAGAACCTCCAAGACTTCAGCGGGTCATGGACAGTGTATGACTCGTTGTTGATGGATGATATTTCCGAGGAGGTGTACGATAACTTTGTCGACTATGTCGCCGACGAGGAGGCACGCTTGATCCGCGCGAAACGCGTGGGGTTCTGGACATTACAGCTCCTCGTGCAGTTGGTGGTGTTTGGCTTGGGCGCCGTGGCATAAACGAATAAGGAGTTAATAAATACATAGTTAGGCAGAATTAAAGAATATGTAAATACCATTAACACCAACACCACATCACATCCTTAGGATCAATACCAACACGGTGATGTAACAGCTAAGGCTGATGCCTGCAAGGAGCAACACATAGTCCCCGCCTGTCTTGTACATCTCCATATTCTTTTCTGGGTTGTAGTACACATCCACCGAGGACGACTTGTACACGCCGAGGAAATATAGCAAACAACCGTAGATGGTGTACACGGTACCCACGGGCAAGAACTCCTTGGAAAAGAGCTTGATGATCAAGATGGAGAAGGCGAGGCACCCAATGGCCGTGCGGGTATATGCGCCCTCATACGTGCGCTGGTGGGCGCGGATGTCCAACTTGAGGTTGTTGGTGAAGTAGTCGAGCCGTGAGGGGAGACGATTCCTATAATGAGGCCGCTCGTCTTGGAGAGATTCCGCCATGGTTTTGCTGTTGGTGTGGCTCTCCTTGGAAGCAACTGGAGCTGATATTTGCGCACTTTATTTTTTCTGGTGATCGGGCCTGGCTTAGATAAGCAGTCCTTGCTTCAGGCAAAACACAGCATCACCCTCCTTCTCCGCCGGCTCGTAGATGTCAGCAGCATACTCCCCTCAGATGGGGTCCATTCCATTTCACCTACTCTGCCTCAGTGACTCACCCTTGCCAAGAATAACCGATTAGTAATATTATTCCCTATACCCGAAAAAAGAGGACGAGGCGGGAGTAGGGACTTGCAAACACAAAAACGGATGAAAACTGGAGCCGTATCCGATTCTTATGAGTCAGGATCTCAACACGACCACACCACAAGATATAAAGTACTGCCCCAATTCCCCTCACCACTATGTTCCACCTTTTCTCCAATTGGAACAGCCAGGTCACTCTTCCACGCGACATGACCGCCCCTGAAGTGCCCTTTGGCAAACCGTTCCGTGCCAAGTACTTTACGTATTTGGACAAGGAAGTGTGCCCTGTGAACCACGGTTCGTACGGGTTGACCCCCGCCCCCGTGCACGCAAAATATCTTGAGGCAATGGCGAACAACTACAGTTATCCCGATAAGTTTTTCAAGTTTGACCAGAAGGGAATATACGTGTCTGCATTGCGGGAATTGGCGCCCATCTTGCACTGTGACTACCATAACTTGGCGCTCGTGGATAATGCCACGACGGGAGTCAACACAGTATTGCGGAGCTATCCATTCAAGCGCGGCGACAGGATCGTGATCCAGAGCACGGTGTATGGATCCTGCGGCAACACGGTGCGGTTTTTGCACGAACGCCAGGGTGTGGAGTTTACCGTGGTAGAGTTGAACTACCCCATGGATGATAAGGACATTGTGGCCAAATTTGCTAATGTATTTTCGCAGAAGAAACCTGTGATGTGCATGTTTGATATGATCACGTCCATGCCTGGTGTGGTATTTCCCTACAAGGAATTGTCCCAGCTCTGTCGCGAGCACGGCGTGTTGTCGTTGATTGATGGAGCCCACGGCGTGGGGTGTCTCACCCAGGACCTTGGTGCGTTGCGGCCTGATTTCTGGGTGAGCAACTTGCACAAGTGGTTCTACGTGCCCTTTGGGTGTGCTGTGCTTTATGTGGACCCCAAGCACCACCGCAAGATCCACACATTGCCAATCTCGCATTCGTACCTTCCTGATGATGCCGAGGTTTCTGCCGAGGACGAGGCGAACTGGCTTGTGGACCGGTTCTTCTTTTGCGGAACCAAGAACTTTGCCTCTCATCGTACCATTTCCACGGCAATCAAGTTTAGAAAGGAGGTGTGTGGCGGTGAGGAGACCATCCTCAAACACTGCCATGCGCTTGCCGTTGGGGTAGGAGAGAAACTCGCTAAAAAGTGGGGCACGCTGTACTTTCCCCAGACGAGCACCATGGTCACGGTAGTAGTGCCCACGGACAAGTACCCTCAGATCGTGGATAACTGGTCCAAGATTGACAACGTGGTGTACCGCAAGATGGTTGATGAATACAAGGCGTATACACCGTGTATCGTGCACAACAGCCAGCTCTGCGCCCGTTTCTCGTGCCAGATCTACAATGAGATGGACGATTACGACGTGGCCAGCGATGTATTGTTGAAGATTTTGCAGGAGATTGCCAACACGTTGTAACAGCAGTACCAACCAGTATTTTACTAGTATACATTTGTCTTTATATCTTGATTTATCTTGAAACACTATTATATAAAGTAGGCTAAATAACGCAGCCAAGAACAAAATGCAACTTTTCTTACGAAAGGAAATTTGGGGATAAGGGGGGGGGGGGGGAGGCAATACTGGAGCAGATACCCTCTAGTTGAAGCCACACTGGTTAGGATACTGTCTGTCGGTCAAGGGCAGGGGGAACAAGCCATTATAGGTCAATTTCTGCAAATCCCACTCACCGGCATTCTCCGTCTTCCAGTTCCAAAAGATCCAGCCGCCGGTGTACTCAAACGCATCGAGCTGGGCCTCAACGTACTTTCTCACATTCTGCTTATAGTCCTCGGGCCAGTCAGACACGTCCAGCAAGTATGGCTCGCACGAGCCATAGTAAGGGGAGTTGTCGTACTGGCCGGCAAAGCGCGCACCGCGACCAACACCGTTAAGCCATGTGGCACAGTCGGTCAAAGCGGCCGACCACTCACCGGCCACGGACCAGTGGTACTCGGTGGCCGTCTGCCACCCCCAGTCGCACGCCACGGAAATGTGCTGGTCAATGGTGCGTGACACTTCGCCGGGCGAGAACACCTGATAGTGGTGGTGGTCCAATACCACGTTCCAGTAGTCGCCATTCTCCACGGTTAAAAAGTCGTCCCAATAGCCCGTGGCCTGGAAGGCATCGTGGAAAACCACAGGTGTGGACGAGCCATCGGAACGCAAGCCATTGTACCCATCCGTTAAAAACTGCTTCAACTGGTCCATGTTCAACGAGGGACCGAGGGGCTCGTTCAACAACTCGATACCAACGACAACGTCATAATACTTGTTGCTGCCGTATTTTTGGAAAATCTGCCCCAACACCTGGAGGGTGGTGTCAGTGTTGTCGCCCTGCTGAAAGTCGAGAGTGTCGCGCAACCCTGAGTTGTCAAAGCCGTTCTGGGACCCGGGAGCGCCGTGCAAGTCGATCCATACCTTAAGATTGTACTTACGGGCCCACTCTAGCGCTTGGTCCAAGTACTTGACCTGACCCTGGATGTAGGGGTCATTGTCGAGCAACTGGAATGCCCAGTAGCCAATGGGTATGCGGACAAGGTTCAAGCCCAAGTAGCTAATCTGCTCAAAGTCGGCCTCAACGTACCACGAAGACCAGTGCTGGACTAAGCGCAGCTCAGCCAACTCCTTGCCCAACGTCTGCGTGAAATGGTACTCGTCCACGGGGACATTGGACTGGTCGCCATTCTCGCCAACCCAGGGTTGGAAAAGCGAGGGTGTGATGTAAGGCTCAAGCACAAACCAGCCGCCAAGATTGACACCGCGGGTGGTCTGGTTGGCATAGTTCCAGCTGACGCCGCCACGGGTGACCCCGGCAGCGCCTCTTCTCTCAAGCTTGAGCTCACGGCGGGTTTTGGCAGGGACAGCTGTGGCACTGATGGTGCAGCCAAAAAGGACAAAAAGAAGGGACGCGCTAGAAAAAAGCTGAGCGAGTGAGAGCTGCATAGTGGAGGGAGTGGGGGAGAGAAAAAGCTAGTGCGGGAAAAAGGAAGTGTAGGGGAAAAGGGGAAAAGGGAAGAAAGTGAGTGTGGGTTTAGTTTAAGGTGAAAGGGATGGAGGTTGTAGGGGCCTGGTGTTGGTCCTTGTTGGTTGATGCTGGAAGCTGATGTGGTGGTGCTTGCTTGCTAGCTGTTGTAACAATTATAAAATAAACAAAAAGGGATGGCAACAAAGGAATAGAGCAGGAGGACACCTCTTTAAATACTGGGCCAAGAGCGGCGAAAAGGGAGTAAGCACGGGGGGTGAAACAGCGTGGTGCGATAGTGCAGTAATACAGTGGAACAGTGGTGGTTGTGCTGCGGGAAATTGCGCGTATTGTCTGAAATTCCAACAAACCAGAGAGAGGTAACGGCAGTAGAGGGCGAATCTCCTGTTGGGTATCGCTTGACAATGTGAGAACACACAGCCAGCCTTTTTCTGTTAGAACACTAAGAATCCAGAGAGACAATAAACGCGGTGAGAAAAAAACCATAAAAGACTAAAAACCTTGCATGTCAAAAAAATAAGAAATAAAAAAAGAATAGAGGAAGGAGTAGGGGATGAAGGAGTAATAGGGAGTAGTGAAATGCAGCCATGAAGAAGCAAGTGGAATGCGATCTTCACGGCTTGGAATTCCGGAGCCATGCCCTTTGTGTTCTATATTGCTTTATTGTCCTGGGCGCACGGTGCAACCACAAGGGAGGGAGAGAGACAAGGGAGAGAAGGGGGAGGGGTGGTGTCATGACAAGAAGAAATGAGGAGAATTGAGCGGAATAAGAAAAGGGGATTAGCTAACCTGCATCTCTCTACGTCTTCGAGAGATATACTAACCGCTCCTCCTCGTTCCCAAGTTCTAGGCCTCTCTCTCAGTTCCTCCTTACTGGCCCCGATTTATTTTTATCTCTGTTTTTTCCCTCGTTCCGCGTGTCGTTTTTGCTCTCTCGGTTTAACCAGAACAGACCCACGCTGGCTGTGTTTTGGGGCCAACGTGGTCCTTGTGGAACAATAAAACCGGGGCTCGCAAAATAGTATTCCCATTCCAAAGGGTTATCACACTCGCCCCTAATCCATATTCAAGCGCTTAGTTATATCCATTATCTGTACCCCCAAGCCACACACCTCCCTACCACTGTTTACTTCTTATCCTCCCCCGTTCTATTAATAGTTGGAGCCGCGTGGTGTAGGAGTGTTGTGGTAAAAGGGAGCGAGAAAGGATAAACAAATGGGCTTTTTTCGCTCGCAGCGTCACCTTGCAACTGCAAGCCTCGCACTATGAACACCCAAACGCATGCAGAGTTCATAACCTCACATAGTCCACATCGCTCCACCGTTGCTCTAATAATAGGGATCTTTCCCCAAAAGCAAAACAAACCACACAAGACCAAGACCAAAGCACGCTTTTTTAGATGAATTAGTACGGAAAAACCCAACTGGTTGGCCAACAATAGAGGAGCACACCATGTTCTTCTGAAAAGGATGGGTTTGCTTCCCAAATTGGCTCTTTCACTGACATTACGTCATAAAACGAACCAGGTGTTCTTGTACATGTGAGTGTAGGCGGGAGGAGGGGGGGTCGTGGTTAATAGGCGTGTTGGTGCGTGCAAGCTCGGAAGAATTGTGGATCCGTTTTTGTGCCGTGTTTTTTCTATTGATTTCCCCCCGCCTCCACCTCCTTGTCCACAACCACATTCTTCTTTTGTAACTTGTCTCTGCATGCACCATCTCCTACTCCAAACACACTAGTACCAAAGCCCAAGTGCACAAAACTGATGAAAGGGGTGAGCGGGGAGTGGGGCCTGTGTGTGGTTGATCGCACTTTCGCCACAATATGGTTATCACCCATTTCTTTTCTTTCACATTCAGTTCAGTTTGTCTAGGGGGCACAGGCGGGATAAGCTGCTTTGGATTATGGATTATGAATTACGGCTTATGGCTTAGGGACGGGATGAAAGGGAAAGGGGGAGAGCAAAAATCCACACACGGAGAGAAAAAAGCCCTGATGGCTCAATTGTTAGGCCGCATTCCTCCAAGAAGATAAGCCAAGCTCTAGACAAAAAAAGAGGGCTGGTTCAACTTGGATCTCGTTAGGAGTGATGGTGATGGTGATGATGCGGCCACTGGCACCGCACGCTCATGCAGTTGTCATGTAGTGGCTCCATTTCCCATCGCGTGACCCATTTATCACCATATTGTGTTGTTGCTCCCCACGTCCCCCCTCTTCCCAATGTCGTTTCACGTCCGCTTTGAAACGGAACCTGCTCCCAATCAGGATAAATTGGTGAGCAAGTTTCTTTTCTTTCTGCATACAGAATTTTCTTGTGTTTCTTTTCTGTGGCGCCCCCCTTTCGGGTATATGTTCTAGCCACTCTGTCATGTGATTCAACGAAAGGGGAAGAAGAGGTGATAAGCTTTACACCATACATTGCATGTCTGTGTCGTATAACTTTGTCATATACGATTATTTGGCCATGGGTGGTGCCAACACAGCAAGGATAGCCTGGAAGCGTGTGCCTTTGTGCAACCACCTTTAACAAATGAGAGCACTTCACACACTCTGTTTGCTGTCAGAGTAGACAATTTTATGCCCCTTTGCATATCTTCTTTTCCCCATGCGAAGCTTGTTGTGCTGGCAACAAACAGGCGCTAATGAGCATGGGTATGGCCACGACCACAACCTCAAACGCAAATCGTTTCACAACGCACGGATTTGCTCTGTATAAATTCATAAGCAGAGAAGGAAGATAAATAGATGGTGAAACGGTGAGCATATTTGTGATGAGCACAAGGCACAGATGCAAGGAGATCACTGGTTCAAGTGATGTGGCGTCCGAGCCAGGTCTGCTCCCCGCCGCTGAGATGGTTTGCACTACCAAGTTTTGTCTCCTTCCTTTCTCTTTTGATGGAGCCGTTCTCCGCGCATTTCATACATCCATTTTCGGCAAGAGCGAGCGCAAGCGGCGAGGAGAACGGGGAAGGGGATCTAGCCGCGGCACGAGACGCAATTCGGGAGGCGGGACCCTCCAAGAAAAGCGGGTGACACCAACATGGCGGTTACAGAGTGGCTGCGCCACCGGGAACACACCTTATCGTGTATTTTATTCTTAAACCATCGACAAGAACTGTATCGTCTATGATTACGTCAACAAGAAGGGAAGATAACAACAAGCGAACAAGAGAAAAAAGACATTGGGGCTGCCTCTGCTTCTGCCTCTGCCTGCACGAGAGAAGATAATTTTCTTGGCCGCCCAAAGCGTGTCAACGACTGCAACCAAAGAAGAGAAAAAGGGATACAGAGAAGGTTGGTGGATATACCCATCTACTTCTCCATATCTTGGTTTCTGTTCCATGACTCCATCTAGAGAGGTTGAGATAGTAGGCCCTTGCTCTGCTTCCACACGGGCTTATCTCTCTAGCCGCTCTGGGATTGCAAAAGACCAGTTTTGTTTTTCCTTTCTGGTCCCAACCCACTCGGCATCACTTTTTCTGTCTCTTTTCCGCCTCGTTATCGCTCCGCACCACAAATTAATTGGCGATAACAATGCAGATGCGGAGATGCTGGAAATTTGGACGCTCAGAGGGGAGATACCTCCACACACCCCACTCACCATGAACACTACCAACCCCGCCACCAAAGTATAAATATAAATATCCCACAAGAAAAAAAGAGGAACCTAGTTCAGCTCCACATCTCTTGGGTGCAAAGGCAAGCCTTATTATTACTGATATGCCTGAGACTGTGCTTTCGCCTGTGCACACGCGTGTGGAGATCAACGACCGGAATAACGACGACTATATTCCCGGCACCCTCAACATCTACTCGCAAACCCTAGATTCTGAAAAGCAGAGTGGAAAAGGTGACACTGCAGATGATGGTGATGCCCCCCTTGTCAAGACCAAGGGCAGTATTATTCTTTTTCCCCAGCCCTCCAACTCATGCAACGACCCATTAAACTGGAGCACCTACCGCAAGTTGCTTAACTTCTGCATCTTGATCTTCATCACCGGGTTCACGGCCGCTACGTCCAACGATGCGGGTGCCACACAGGACAGTTTGAACGAGATCTACGGGATCTCCTATGATTCGATGAATGTGGGCGCCGGGGTTTTGTTTTTGGGAATAGGGTGGGGCACGTTCTTCACCACGCCCCTTGCCTCGCTTTACGGCCGCAAACTCACGTACTTTATCTGCATCTTCCTCGGGTTACTCGGGGCCGTGTGGTTTGCTCTTGCGCGCCGTACCTCGGATACGATCTGGTCGCAGTTATTTGTGGGCATCAGCGAGAGTTGCGCTGAGGCGCAAGTGCAACTCTCCCTTTCGGAGTTGTATTTCATGCACAACTTGGGCTCGGTATTGACCTTCTACATTATTGCCACTTCGAGTGGCACGTACTTGGGTCCTTTGATTGCCAGTTTTATCGTGGAAAGGGTAAATTTCCGGTTCGTGGGCTGGGTTGCGGTGTTTATCAGTGCTGGATTGCTAGTGGTGATTGTGTTTGTTATGGATGAGACGTACTTTGACCGGTCGAAACTCATGGGCAGGATCACAAGAAGCAACAACCACCACCAGGAAGATGTTACTGTGGATTCCTCGTTCCAGGGAAAGAAGGAGCGGCTTGCCAGTGTTACGTCCCACGAGGTTGCCGTCACCACCTCTGACGATGAAAGGGAGGAGAACAGTGACGGCGACAACGACAGCGACAACGATTTGACAGCTAACCAAGGGGAAAACGAGCCCCGAAAACGGTACTGGAACCGCGTGCAGATGATCACCCCCACGTCCAACCTCCAGGGCTGGGGCATCAAGCAGTATTTCCGCCAGATCCGGCTCCTCCTCAAGGTGTTTCTCTACCCACCCGTTATCTTCTCTGGGTTGGTATGGGGCATCCAGGACGCGTTGCTCACATTCTATCTCACAGTCGAAGATGACATATACTACGATCCGCCCTGGAACTACGGCGACGTCTCTGTCGGGTTAATGAACCTCCCCTGCTTGATTGGTGCAATCATTGGCTGTGTCTTTGCAGGCAATTTGTCGGACTACTTCAGTATCTACTTGGCGAAACGCAACAGTGGGATCCAGGAGGCCGAGTATAGGTTATGGTTCCTTTTCCCACCCGCAGTGATTGCTCCTGTGGGACTCATCTTGTTCGCCGTGGGCACGGACCAGAACTGGCACTGGGTGCCCATCTACGTCGGCTTGGGACTCGTAGGGTTTGGGTTTGGCTGTCTGGGAGACGTGTCGATGTCGTACCTTATGGACGCGTACCCGGAAATGGTGATTGAGATGATGACGGGGGTTTCGGTGATCAACAACATGATTGGGTGTATTTTCACCTTTGCCTGTTCGCCCTGGCTCGACGCTATGGGCAACACGCACACGTTTATCATCTTGGCCGTAATCGAGTTTGTCATTATGATGGGCGCGGCGCCGTTGATCTACTACGGAAAGAGTATTCGGAGATGGACTAAGGACTGGTACTTAGAGTTCTGCCTTGAACGAGATGGTATTTAAGGGGAGCCATGTATATGTAATTATGAGCGAAAGTGATAAAGTGCCTACATGGTTTTTTCCTTCCCTGGTTGCAAAACAGGCGCGCCATCAGAAAAATGTGAGCGCACATAACTTTATGCTAATCACATGACTATAGGGCTTTAGCCCTCTTGTGACCCTCTGCCAAACAACACCCACCAAGCATGATGAAAAAAAAACTCCACCCGCGAAGCGTCGTATTGTCGCCTACCTTTCTTCCACCATCAAACTAAGAATAGTCTGCGTTGCTTAAATTGATTATATCTAGTTGAAACCACCACCACTACAAAAAGATGTCTACTGAAACCGCTTTATCTTACGCCGCTTTGATCTTGGCTGATGCCGACATTGAAATCACCTCTGAGAAGTTGTTGGCCTTGACCACCAAGGCCAACGTCGAGGTTGAGGCTATCTGGGCCGACTTGTTCGCCAAGGCTTTGGACGGCAAAAACTTGAAGGAGTTTTTCTTCAACTTCTCTGCTGGCCCTGCTGCCGCTCCAGCCGCTGGTGCCGCCGGTGCCGCCGCCGCTGCTGGTGGCGAGGAGGCTGCTGAGGAGGAGAAGGCCGAGGAGGCCAAGGAGGAGTCTGACGACGACATGGGTTTCGGTTTGTTCGATTAGGTTAGGTAATTTGTTAACATGTTTATGTACTAATAGATTATAAGTTATTCGGCAATACGCAATGAAGCAGATGTGTGTGTGGTGGTGAGAGGGAGGGAGTAGATGATGTGCGGGATACCGTAAGACATAGTTTAGTAAGACGGTAGGATCAAGGGGGTTGTCCGATGCGCGAGATCCCAACACAGAAGTGCTAGGCCGAGGTGGTGCAATACGCTCACCACTTTCTCTGCCCACTAACCACTGCTCTCACCCTCTTATTTATGCCCTTTTTATTTGTATTAAGGAATGTGAAATAAAATACACGAATGAACACTTCACTCCAACCAGTGTTTTCTTGCAAACCAACTTACTTCTTCTTCTCAGCCTCAGCCTCAGCCTGTTCCTTGGCTCTCTTCTCTCTGATGCCCTTGTACTTCTTGTCGGATCTGGCCAATCTCAAGGTTCTGTAAGCAGACTGCTCTGGCACCTCAACGGCTCTGACACCAGCTTCGGCGGCTGGCTGCTCGATGGGGAAGGTGGCGGGGACAGAAACCTGCTCAAAGGTAGCAGCCTCAGCAGCCTTGGTCTTCTTGTCAAAGATAACCAACTTGGACTTGTACTCAGTCAATCTGGCAACGTTGGCGTCAAAGGTCTCCTGAGACTTGTTCTGTCTTCTGTGGTCGACTGAGATACCAATGGTTCTGGCGTACTTGGCAGTCAAACCAACAGCCTTCAACTCGGCCAAGGTGAAACCTCTACCGGCTCTGACCTTTCTGTTGTATCTGACGGTTGGAGCTCTAACGACGGGTCTCAAGGAGTCGATTGGTCTGGGGGCGATCTGGGCAGCCTTTCTCAATCTAGCCTGTCTTCTGGAAGACTTCTTGCCGGCCTGGTCAAAGTGAACTCTGACTCTCTCTTGCCAGTGCTTTCTGAAGTGGTTGTTCAATAATGGTAAGTTCTTCGCGATAGCCATTGTTGCTGGTAGTGAAAGGTGGTGCTAAAGGAGGGTTGTACCTGTTTCTTTGAGTTGGTATCGAGAATTTTTTTCAGTAGACGCAATGGGAGTGTGTGTGAAACTCACCAGAGTGTCTGTGCGTTGTGCGTGTGTATGCCCGGCAATAGAAAAATGGAGCCATGCCGCAGCACATTTAGAATGTTATACGCAGGTCGGGCTTGAGACCTATTGTGCACGTGATTACTGCATAGTGAAAGCCAGGCGCGAAGAAAAAAAAGTTTGCCTGTGCAGCGCAAAAGCGAGGGAGCGAGAGGAGAGGAGGACCATAGACTTTAGTGGAAAGGGAAAAAAAATTTCAACACTACGCATTCAAAGATAATACTGTACAGCATCCACAATGTCTACCCAATCTGTTCAAGTATGTGACAACGCGTGCCGTGAAAGGCAATAGGGAGAGGACACCAGGGGGTTAACTAGGGAAGATGGAACAAAACCGAAAGGCGGGACACACCAGATGAGGATAAAATGGGTAGGTCGTATCCAGTGTGTCTGCAAGGATGTGGGAAGAATGAGATGAACGGCACATCCTGTAGTGCTGATTGGAAGCTGGTTGTACAGACCAGTAGAAGAGCCAGACCAGAATCAGCTTTATCATCGAAGGCATTTGCCTATGTCGAACCACCACTACAATCGAACACTCACAAAACGCCACCCACCAACTCCAGCTCCACCTGCCTCAGCTTCACCCTGTTTCCACCCTTCTATTAAGTCCGAAAAACACATTACTAACCTTTCATCTCTAGACTTTTGGTAAGAAGAAGTCTGCTACTGCCGTTGCCCACGTCAAGGCCGGCAAGGGCTTGATCAAGGTCAACGGTTCTCCAATCACCTTGGTTCAGCCCGAGATCTTGAGATTCAAGGTCTACGAGCCATTGACCTTGGTTGGCTTGGACAAGTTCCAAGGTATCGACATCAGAGTCAAGGTCACCGGTGGTGGTCACGTTTCCCAGGTTTATGCCATCAGACAGGCCATCGCCAAGGGTTTGGTTGCCTACCACCAGAAGTACGTGGACGAGGCTTCCAAGAACGAATTGAAGAAGATTTTTGCTGCTTACGACAAGACCTTGTTGGTTGCCGACTCCAGAAGAATGGAACCAAAGAAGTTTGGTGGTCGTGGTGCCAGAGCCAGATTCCAAAAGTCTTACCGTTAAATCATGTCACAGTTTTCATCACACACAATCACTTGTACTTTATATTGGGTCGCAACTTAATAAAACATCTTTATTAAAAGGATAAGCAAAGGGAACAGGAGAGTAGAGGTGTAGTTTGATTTACCATGGTGTGCCATTGTAGAAATCTAAGAAAAAGAGCTCTTGAATAGAGCAAAAAAAGAACAAAGGGGAAAACGGGGAATTGAACCCCGGGCCTCCTGTACCCAAAACAGGAATCATACCACTAGACCATTCTCCCTAATTTGCTAGTGCTTCTGTGTGTGTGCAGGCCCGACGAAATTGGATCCACATCTATTTTTGGCGCCTCGTTCCAGAGCGATCAGAACAACACACAGGCGAAAGATATCGCTGTCAAAGGAGAAACGCTTTTTCCTAGCCCGCAATAGTATAACAACCACAGCACATAACCACCACCCCCACTACATAAACTGCAAACATGGTGTGGGTCAATGGGTGTCCCCGTTTTCTGGTCGACATGCCCATAGAGGAGAATATCCTCCAGCTAGTGCAAATAACGCATACGCCGTTGTTGGCGGCGCTCACACCGTTGGGAGTATATGTGCTTCACCAGCACACGCTTCTCCCGTTAGCGTCGCACATCAGGACCCCAGAGTCGTTGGAGGCCAATGGATATAACGTACAGGTTAAGACTAAGCACGTTTCGGTGAACACGGCCAAGTTCCAGCAACTCAGCACCGTCAACTTGTTTGTGCAGACCAACGCCAGCTACCTCGTGATCTACCAGGTCGCCATCAACTACTCCAAGTCGCTCTACGAGGTGCACAACGGACAGGGCGAAGCCATCCAGGTTGGAGAGCCATTGACGTTTACGCCGCTGCGTTTCTCATTGACTAACTTTGTCAAGTCGGCAACCAAGACGTTGATGCACGGCAGCGACGAGGTGCAGATGAACCTCGAGAACATTGAAAATATCAACAACTGTGCCTTGGAAGACGATGTGGGCGCGGCGGGGGTGGTGTTCGTCAAATTGTCCATTTTCAAGATCCTCAAGATCGGCATTGGCGTGGAAAACTACTGGTTGCAGCAGAACTCACACAACTTGATTGTGTTCAACAACAAGGACGAGAAGCACCCGGGGCTGAAGGACGACGACTACTTCCAGGTGGTAAATATCCAGACTTTCAAGAACAAATTGTACCAATTGAGCGATTTTGGCTGGTACGAGTCGCTGGCGACGACCATCACCCACATCGCCTACAACGCGTTCTTCAATTATTTCCTCTTTAACAATGACGCCGACGAGATGTGGTACATGGAGATTGGTGACAACGTGGATTTTGGGTACAAGATTGGGGATAAGCTCAAAGTGGAGCGCGTGGCATTCAGCCCGCAGTGCAACCTTGCGGTGATCAACAACGGCCTTTATGCTCTAAGAGGTGGTAAGCGGACGTTGCACCACCTCAAGGACGTGGATGCACCGGGCCGCGTTGAGTTTTCCCCTTGCGGCACTTTCTTTGTGGCTGTGGATAAGTACTGGCGGCTTGCTACCAAGTTTGGTAATGTCACCTTCAATAGCGAGGAGGTGTACCGCGAGTTGGACGATACCAGTGATGAAAACTGTGCGTTCTTGAAAGCGTTGCTGGTAACCATCGCCGAAAATGCGTTGGTGTTGTATGTGTTGAGCGGGAAGCGACTCTACTATACCAGTCTCAAGCGTGACGGTACAAGCAAAGGTGGTGCTGCCGACAGCCTACTATTGTACGACCGCGAATACATCAGCGTTGTCCAGGAGAATCGCCACTTGGCCAGGTTCCCCATGTTGCCGAAGTACAAAAAGATTGTTCAGCTGAACGCGTGCTTCAATGGCAACATTGACAAATCGCTCAAGAGTGAGACAGGCCGGTTAACGCTCTCACTCGGCCACAACCAGTTTGCCATTTCGTATGGTGACTACCTCTCGGTATCGACACCTATTAGCAGTGGCGGCGGCGGCAGTGGCGGCGCCAGGACCAATCACGCGCTCTGGTTCAATTTCAAGAGCTACTTGGCGGACGCGATGAACATTGTGCACCAGTTCTGGTTCAGGAACTATTTGGTTGTGATCAACCGCAAGCCCAAGTACGCATTTGACGACAACGAGGACCACACAGTGGACGAGCTTGTGGTGCTCGATGTGTTACAGACGCGGTACGGCGCTGGTGGAGAAAACGTCTTGTTCAACAGCGACTTGATCTTGTGGAAGTACGACTTTAAGAGCACGTTCGTGGTAGTGTCGATAGATGAAGAGGGTGGGCAAAGTGGTGGTGATGATAATGACAAGGGCCACGTGATCATCCTCACGAGTGACCACCGGTTGATTGCTCTCGATTTAACCACCGATAAAGTTGTTTCTGCTGGTAGTAGTGACCACCACTACCACGAGGCGAAACACTATAAGATCTTCATCTCCGTTAACAAGACGGTGCATTTGTCGTCGCTCCAACACAAGATAAACCTCGACGAGGCGAGCCAGGTTAGCATGGTGGATAACTGCCACTTTTTGTTTCTCCTCTCCACGGGTGAGTTGTTCTTGTTACGACACCAGCGCGGCGGGTCGGTGGTGCTGAATCCGGTGCAGGCGATCAAGCCCAGCAACATGTACGACCTAGTGGGATTGCACTCGGCCATCGAGTTTTTCAAGTTTAGGACAGTCCAGTTTGAGAACAGGGCGTTGCGGTTTCTCTACCTATTTGATGGCGCCCAGATCCTCATCTACGAGGTAGGTGAGTTGGTGGCCAAGGCTCGCGACATGTCTCGACGCCTCAACGTGTTTGAGTTGGACGACGACGAGGATGAACTTCACCCCATTGCCATCGATTCTGCCGGGATGCAGCCGCTGCAGTTTGACGCTATCCGCGACGACCAAGGCCGGTACATGTCGCTCGACTTGATTGGGCTTGAGACCGTGGCTGTGAACAAGCCCAGCACCAGTGGACTTGTGATCCGGAACCGGGTGGCGCGCAAGTTGATCTTGAACAATTTTATCGAATTTGACTTGCTCCACAAGGGTGACTTGGAGAGCTCGTTCAACAAGTACAAGCAGTTTTCCAGCTTCCACTACTGCCTCGAGTTGTTGCTCTTCAAGTACCTCACGACTAGCGAGTCGCTTACCTTGAAACGCCTCTGCCAGTTGATCGAGTTTACTGAGAATGCCGAGTACATTTATATCAACTGCTTACGCAAGATTGAGGTGGGCTATTGGAACCGGTTCTTTGACGTGTTGCAGACGACGCCACAGAAATTTATGGCGCGGTTGATTGAGATTGACAACGTAGAGCTCTGCTACAACTATCTCAGCATCTACTTGAGCTACAAGCGCGAGGACGAGAAGGACCAGTTGAGTGGCGAGGATCGCGAGGTGATTTTGAAGATCATCAAGATGCTCGACAAGGCGCAAAAGTACGACTGGTGTTTTGAGTTGTGCCGCTTCATCAAGTTGTTGGAGCCGTCGAGTGAGTTACTCGGGGTGATCAAGCGCGAGTTAGAGACAAGATGAGGCAATTACATATGCACCTAGGTGACAATATATCTACACGTCTATATACCTTTTGCCTTAACACAACGAGAGGTCCCATTGCTTCTCGTCGCATATGCTGATCCAGTCAACACACTTTGCTCCATCCTCATTGCGTTGCCACACCTCCTGCACGATATCAAAGATCTTGGTCACATTGGCGGCCTCATACTGGCGGCTCATCACGTCGAACCGCCGCTTCATGGCGTCGCGATCAGTGCCGCAGCACATGATCCCGCAAATGAGCAACAGGAACGACAAGGCGCTGCGCATCTTGGTGGCGATTAACACGTCAATGGCGTTCAATGCGTGGAGCAAGATCGCCTGCATCTCTATCGCACGCGGGGGGATACCTCTGATCTGAAAGTTCATGCAGAGCTGGCACGTTAACGAGTACACTTCAAATAAAGTGAGGTGCAACTCAACCTCTTCCCTATCGTCGAGGATGAGCTCCATCTGGGTGATGTTGGGCTTACAGCTGCACACCTTCTCATTCAATGCCTCGTACGCATCAGTGGCCTGCTGGTAGAAATCTAGGCGTAGCTGCGCATTTTGCTGTGGCGCTGCCTCGATCTGCTTCCGCTTCTCTTTCAATGCCAAGGCGGCTGAGTTGATTTCGCCGATGAGTAGAAACACCGGTTGGATGCAGCCCTGGTACGGGTCCAATCCGTAGTTACCTAACTCCAACACCCGGTCCTTGTTGAAGATTTCGTTGTACTCAGTCATGGAAAACTTGGTGCCGCGAATAAACGCACGCGACGACATGATGTCGTGGAACTGCACATCCGACACTAACCACTTGATGTCATTGGAGTAGCCAAACATGCGCATGATGGCTCCCAAACCGCCGTTCTGCTTGATCATGTTGATGGTCTTGTCAAACAACACGTTCCACTTGGCCACGTCCCCAGCACACACCTGGATGCCGATACCGATCAAAAAGAAGTTCAACATGATATAGATATCCTTCTTACTAAAGCGCGACACTGTGGGGTACTGGTTCTTGAGCATGGCGTACGACCGGCTCATATACTGTTGCACAGCGTCGGTCTCACCCTCAAGAAACAACCCGCCCCACGCGGTCAACGCGTACAGCACAGCCTCCTCTTCCTCGGCCAACTGGTAGAAGGTCTTGAGAAAGTAGTTAGATGATTCAGGTCCGATGCAGAGGTTGCGCGCAACTTTTTTGACAAACCCGTCGAGAAAGTACATCGCCTGGGTGTCAAGGTGCTTGAAGGGCCCGAAAATGTTGGAGGTGCTGGGCGAAGGGTACATGTAGTTGTCGTAGTTAAGGAACGCGTCGAGGTCGGTTCCGATCAATGGTGACGCGCGCACAAGACTGAGTTCTAACGACACTCCGGCCAGCGGCGCCAGCGGCGATGACATAAACGGCATATCTAGCCTCATTTCCTCTTCGGGGATCTCGATGTTTGTACTGGAGATCCTACTCAAGGGAGGCGACGCTAACTGGGTGTGGCACTCTGCACGAGGAGCTGTGTTTGTGTAAATTCTCCTTCTTTTGCAAATGTTGTGGTTTTCATAGTGGCTGTTACTACTGCTGTCATTGATACTGCTCCTTTCTTTCTGCACCCTATACTCCTTCCCGTTCTTGCTGCCGTTCCTCCATGAGCACTCCACGCCGCGGTGGTGGCAAGATCCACAGGTGGGATAGGTCTCGTCGCACTTTTTCTTGCGCCGCTTGCACTGCAAGCACCCGTTGCGTGAGCGCTTGGAGCTGCCGAGGACAATGCTGCTGAACCCCACCCGCGCGCCGGGGGCCATGGCCATCTCCTCCTTGGTCTGGATCGTCTCGAGCGATGTCAAGTCGAGGACATAAAACATTGCTTGTGATGGTGGATAAGCAAGTGATGTGGGGAGGGGGGTGGCGCAGAATCACGTCGTTTATGGCTAGTGCTTACTTGACTCTCCTTTACTTGCCCGTCCCTGTGCCTCCCTTGGTGTGGGGTACTGTCATACTTTCTCATGAGGCACAAAAAAGGAAAGGCGGGAAGAGCAGGGAAGACCTAACGGCAATTGAAAGCGATTCTCCTCTTTTTTGACTCGGAAAGATGGATAAGCTGCTACCAATTGGGGAGGGAGAAAAACGGAAAGGAGAGGAGGCGATTCCTGGCAAGCTCATAGAGAAGAACACTTCTTGCTTATTACAACATTGCAACAGGACAAGATCAAAATCAGTTTCCGCCCTCTCTATTTTTCTAGGCGGGTTATAGTCGAAGTGTCATTGTGGCGCCAGCTATGAGCAAAGAATCACAATCGGTGGACCACGTGTACGATGGCGAATTGCGTATCTGTCGGGGCAATCGGAATGTATTGCGAACAGCACTTTAATAGTGACCATTATCGTTAGCCTCGGCCCTCTTTCCTCTACCCCTTTTCTCCTCCTTCCTTACCTCCACACGGAGCATCAGTTGATGAAATCCGTGTGTTTTCACACACGTTGCTTCCAAAAAAAGTTTTTATCGAAAGTTTTTGCCAAGTTCTGTAGAAAATAAGCCTGGAAAAATTACACGCTTTATCAGCATCATGAAATGGAAGCAAGAGGATCCCAACCCTGACAACTGCCTCCAATTAGGCACAAAATTCTACGGTTTTGGCACATGAACGAGCAAGTAATGTTTACGTATGGCCCGGGAAACAAAACCGGCGCTGGTGTGCAGGTCAAATCCTTATGCGAAAGTTTTGATTAATTAGGGCACGTGTTGATCGTTTCACAAGCATTCTCTTATTCCCTTCTCCCCCTCACTAGTTGCACCTTTCATTCTTTCTATCAATGCAATTGTTCTCTCTTTGTCCCCCCTTTCTCCGCATTATTACACAGAAATGTGCCGTTTGCTCCTATTATTCCTCCGAGCCACGCAGATGACAGTTGCCCTTATACCAACAAAGGAGCACCGTGGGAATGGACCATGTGTTCACGGGAATATTCCCCTATTCCTGCAATTCCCCCTTTCGCAAGCGCCCCTCACCCGCAGATGCTCTTTACTTCCCAGTACGTACACCTATAGAGGTCAATTGCAAGTGCAATAGGCAATGTAGCCAAACAAAGCTGGCTCCCACTATTTACTCTCCCACCATTGTGTTTCCCGCCGACAAAGAGGCACCTCGAACCGTCCTGGAAAACACAATTGAGAAAAGTATGGTCTTTTCATCCTGACCCAGTTGGGTAGAATGTGCACAGGCATTAGGGGTAGGCATTCTGGAGAGAGGGAAAGAGAAGATCACCTTGCTGCATTATGCAAAAGTATATAAAAGGGGGGTTCCGTTTCCTGCTTTTTGCAGGCGTTACTCCCTTTACTTTCTCTTTTCCGCACGACCTTCGCGGAGATAGCTACCTTTACCCACACATTTCTGCTACAAATGTTGTTTGGTCTTATCCCCGTTTTTTCCGCGCTTGTCTCATTGGCAGCCGCACACACCGTGCCCGGGTTGGAAGTGTTGAAGGTGCAGGCCTTGGACAAGAGAGCCAACCTCATGGACCCCGTGTACAATGACTTGTCCGACCACGAGACCGACTTTATTAACACGCACTTGAAGAACATGACCAACTTCAACGGCACCAAGTGCGATCTGTGCAAATTCCGCATCAAATACGCCAAGTCGTTGATCGAGGAATATCCCGACGAGTCACACTTGGTGAGCTTGCTCTTGTTCAAGCAGTGCATGGTTGCCAACAACAACTCCGAGTCCAAGTGCGATAACAACGACTTTTTCGTCACTACCAACTCCAAGAACTTTGACACCTTCAACGAGGACTGGGACTCCGGCGTCAAGTCCGGCGTCAGTGTCAACTTCTACGACAACGACTTTCTCCAGGTGTTGAGGAACTTCAACGTGTCAAGCGACTTGGACTTGGAGTACTACTGCTTTTACAAGCAGCTGAGCGCCTGTAAATTGCCTGCGACCAAGGACGTGGACGAGTTCTACGGCATCCAGAACTGGTGGCCTGCCAAGAAGCCAGAACACTACTCGGAGCCCGTGTACAAAAACAACACCGAGCGCTTTAACGTGTTGCATGTGACCGACTTCCACATCCAGTTGCGGTACAAGCTCGGGGCCGAGTCCAACTGTACCAAGACCCCCTGCTGCCTTCCTGAATCCGTGCCTGCCGACCTCCCCGGAAAGGACTACAACTTCACCCGCTACTACAAGGACCTCGATCCCACCTTGGAGAACTTTGCTTTGTCGTTCTACCCCGACGCGCACTACGACGAGAATGACACGTACGTCCCCGGCGAGTACTACGACTTCCCCAAGTACCGCGGGTGGAACTTTGCCAATGTGCCTGCGTCGACCTTTGGCGCCTACCTCTCAGACTCACCCGAGGTATTGATGAACAACTCGTTGCAGTACATCTCCAAGGCGCACGCCGACAAGAACTTTGAGTTTGTGGTGTTCACGGGTGACTTGGTCGACCACGACGTGTACCACTGCTCACCTGAGACCACCAAGGAGGCCGAGATCAAGTCTTTCAATCTTATGAAGCACTTTTTGGGCAACATCCCTGTGATGCCCAGCTTGGGTAACCACGACACCTTCCCCTACGGTCAGATCTCGCCCTTGCAGTACGATTTCAACAACTCGTACCACTGGAACGAGGAGTTGATGGCTGAGTTGTGGGTTAACAACGGCTGGTTCGAGGAGGAGGACAAAAACGAGATCAAGAGCCACTACGCCGGGTTCTCGTATGTGACCGACCGCGGATTGAAGATCATCGGCTTGAACTCCAACTGCTACTACCAGAAGAATTTGTGGTCGTACATCGACATCTCCACCAACCCCGACTTGTTTGGCCAGTGGGAGTTCTTGGTGAGTGAGTTATTGGAGAGCGAGGCCAAGGGCCAGCGTGTGTGGATCATGGCGCACATTCCCGTCACCGACTTTGACACTTTACCCTTGCAGTCGCGTATCTTTGGTAAGATTGTCGAGCGGTTCTCGCCCTACACCATTGCCAACATTTTCTACGGCCACACCCACCAGGACCAGTTCCACGTGCTCTACTCGTCGAACTCTTCGCAGGACGCCGCCGACATTATCAACATGTCGTGGGTGGCGCAGTCCATCACCCCCTTGTCCAACTACAACCCCTCGTGGCGGTATTACGAGGTGGAGAATGAGAGTTTCAACATTATTAACGCCTACAACTACTACACGCCATTGAACGAGACCTTCACCAACGGCGGCGCCGAGCCCAATTGGGAGTTTGAATACTCGGTGAGAGACTTGTACGACTCCGACCACAAGTGGCCCGTGGACTCGCCCTTGAACGCCACCTTCTGGCATGAACACGTGTTGACACCCTTGAAGAACGAGTCCAACGTTGAGTTCAACCAGTTGTTCTCGTCCATCCAGTACCGGTACTCGCCATTCGTCCCCGATTGCAAGAACGGTAGCGTGATCTCCACCGAGTGCTACAACGAGAATTGGTGTGTCATGGGCAACTGGTACAGTGATGACTACCAGGCCTGCCTCAGATAAGAGGATGGTTAGAAAAGTTAGGAGTTTGTTTGAGGAGTTTAAGGAGTTTGAGGAGTTTAAGGAGTTTGAGGAGTTTAAGGAGTTTGAGGAGTTTAAGGAGTTTGAGGAGCCTGAAGAGTTTGGCTGAAGAGTTTGCTTGAAGAGTTTGCTTGAAGAGTTTGTTTGTATTGTTTCTACAAGTTGGCCGAGTTGCTTGTTTGTGGAGGTCCTTTTTCTCTTTCTTCCTTCGTGATTGCTACCCTGTTTTCTACTATATGTAAAAGTCCAAAAAATACAAGACCTTCCACCAAACGCCCTGTCTATATGCTACGCCAGTGTTGTATCTCAATTTATCCCAAACAGGAAATCAACCTCAAAGGTCGTCCCGTCATCAAAAGTGCGTGTACATGAAAGAAAATGTAAACAAAACCAAAACAAATTTTTCTGGTTTTTGATTTCGCTGTTTCCTTTTTCCCACCCACGCTCTATCAAAGGATCAAGCTAACGAACCACGCAAGAGATCAATATGAGAGAAATTGTATGTGTGACTCATGGTAACCAGCAGTAGTCTGATTTATCACACTCAATCCACACTGTTTGTTCAGAGCTGGTGGAGATCAGCACTTGTGGCTATCTCCCTACTCCCTTTTTTATTTTACTACGCGCCCGTGTTGGCTGACTTTGACGACCAGGAGAAGGAGAGGGAGAAGGAGAAAGAGACAGCATAGCCCAAGCGGTTGTGGTGTCCGAGCGACTAGCTCCTATAAATGACCAGTATACTAACTTACCTGCCTAGATCCATTTATCCACCGGTCAATGTGGTAACCAAATCGTATGTATCCCTCACTTCATGTGTGTGGGCTGTCTGCATGTCTGTGGACGTGTTGTCAAACCAAAATTGGCACGCACACGAACACACACAACAACAGCACACACACAGGCAAAGACACACCCAGAATCCACCCCATCTCCATCATCATACTAACCCCCCTTATTTTTAGGGTGCCGCCTTTTGGGAAACTATTTGTGGTGAACACGGCTTGAACAACAACGGTGTCTACGTTGGCAACAACGAGTTGGAAAAGTCCAAGCTAGACGTCTACTTCAACGAGGCAAGCTCCGGCAAGTACGTTCCCCGTGCTGTTTTGATCGACTTGGAGCCCGGCACCATCGACAACGTCAAGTCGTCGAACATCGGCAACTTGTTTAGACCAGACAACTACATCTTTGGCCAGAGCTCTGCTGGCAACGTTTGGGCCAAGGGCCACTATACCGAGGGTGCTGAGTTGGTCGACTCGGTGTTGGACGTGGTCAGAAGAGAGGCCGAGGGCTGCGACTCGTTGCAAGGGTTCCAGATCACCCACTCATTGGGAGGTGGTACTGGTTCTGGTATGGGTACCTTGTTGATCTCCAAGATCAGAGAAGAGTTCCCCGACAGAATGATGGCCACCTTCTCTGTGGTGCCTTCGCCCAAGGTTTCTGACACTGTTATCGAGCCCTATAACGCCACCTTATCGGTGCACCAATTGGTAGAGAACTCGGACGAGACGTTCTGCATCGACAACGAGGCGCTCTACAACATCTGCCAGAAGACATTGAAGTTGCCCCAGCCCAGCTACTTTGAGTTGAACAAGTTGGTGTCGTCGGTCATGTCCGGTGTCACCACTTCGTTGCGGTACCCCGGCCAGTTGAACTCGGACTTGAGAAAGTTGGCCGTGAACTTGGTGCCCTTCCCCAGATTGCACTTCTTCATGGTGGGCTATGCGCCCTTGACCTCGTTGAAGTCGCAGTCATTCAGATCCGTGACCGTGCCCGAGTTGACCCAGCAGATGTTTGACGCCAACAACATGATGGCTGCGTCGGACCCCAGAAACGGACGCTACTTGACGGTGGCGGCGTTCTTCCGGGGTAAAGTGTCGATCAAGGAGGTTGACGATGAGATGCACAAGATCCAGACCAGAAACGCGTCGTACTTTGTTGAGTGGATCCCCAATAACGTGCAGACGGCCGTGTGCTCGGTGCCCCCCAAGGACTTGGATATGTCTGCGACCTTTGTTGGCAACTCGACCTCGATCCAAGAATTGTTTAAGAGAGTCGGCGACCAATTCAGCGCCATGTTCAGAAGAAAGGCGTTCTTGCACTGGTACACCTCAGAGGGCATGGACGAGATGGAATTCACCGAGGCTGAGTCCAACATGAACGACTTGGTCAGCGAGTACCAGCAGTACCAAGACGCCAGCGTCGACGAGGAGGAGTTAGACTACGCTGACGAGGCGCCAATGGAGGAGCCATTGGAATAAGTGGAGAGAAAGCCATTGCACAGGAGGGGTTTTTGCGCATAGCCATGCCCTTTTTCCACGCCTACCACTCCCCCTACAAGTTTCCCCTTTTTATCGCAGGTTTCTGCTGTTGTTGATATTGCTACTTATATCCCAATATTTTGTTTCTTTCTCTCTTTATGTTATCTCTCCGTTTAGTTTTAATTATACAAGTGGTCAAATTGAAGAGGCAAGAGATCTATTGTGGAAGAGAAATCCTATTGTGGGAGACGGTCCTATATAGGATGCTCTTTGGCTTGGGTTTCTCCAGAAGATATAGCGATTCCTTTTGTATATGCGAGAAAGTACAACTAAGTGAGGGTCACAGCATCACTACCAGCAGGGCCAGCTCCTTCCGTTCACCTCTCAACTTAGTTCCCCCTCAAGAAGTTCTTTATAAAGTCGTTCTTATCCACGGCGTTGTAGTCGTTCTGGTCGTCAAAGTAGCGCATTACGTGGCACTGCTGCTTCCAGAAGTTGATCAACTCCTGAAACTCCATCTGGCCCTTCATAAGTAAGATGTTGCCCACAGGTACGTCGGTCACAAACCTCTGTCTTTCAAACTCCTGTCTAATCTTGGTCTTGACGTTGGACACCGGCATGTCCAACTCGTACAAGTCGCCTATTTCCTTTGCGTGCCTGATGTATTTCCGGTACAACTGCAATACCCTTCTTCTCAACTCAGGCTGCGTGGCCGAATACCGTGTGGTCTCGGCAAACTGGGTGGCTAAAGTCATGCTGTGTGGAGAGGGGGGCCAGGTAGTTGTGTGTGTTTGTTTGGTAGTTGATGGCTCTCACTGGAACATAGCTTTTTTTGGCTTTACAAAATGACACTCTTTGGTTGGCTATGTTGTATGCAGGAGCAAGGCCAAAAGAGGGAGAAAAGAGAAGGCTGTCTCCCAGGTTCGAACACCCGACATTTTCTCTTTCTCCAAAAGAACTCCTCGCCCCTGCGCACGACCTAGCGCTTTAAGCGTCGTTGTCCTTTATTTATTTTCTTCTCGCTTCGCCTCCTGAGGTGCCAGAGAGAGTTGAGAGAGAACAAGAGCTAAGCACAGCAGAAAAACAGAGTGGGAAAGTCACTTGCTGTATTCATACACTAAGACATTCCGCATACCTGGGACCGCCCTTCCTTGTTTATACACCCTCACCACATCCTCAACACCGTTGCCACATCCCATCACCATGTCGCTAGCGTCAATACAGAATAGGACCATAGAATTCCAGCAATGTGTGCAAACGTACGACAAGGTTAACCGCAAGAACAAGCAGGCGTCCAACCAGCCGCTGCACCCCCCCTGGCCCCCGAAGAAGTCGACATTCAGCCAGCAAGCGAGCATCATCGCCAAGGACATATCGCACGCCACTGAGTTGTTGGGCAAACTTGCTTTGTTGGCCAAGCGCAAGCCAATCTTTGACGACAAGCCGGTGCAGATTGGCGAGCTCACGTATGTCATCAAACAGGAGATTTTCAAGATTGAGCAGAATATCCAGAACTTGCAAAAGTTTGCCAAGGGTGACACCAGTATCCAGATAGACTCTCAAACGAGCCAGTTCTCCAAGAACGTGTTGAACTTGCTCAACTCGAAGATGAAGAACGTGTCGGGGGAGTTCAAGACGGTGCTTGAGCTCAGACAAAAAAATGAGATTTTGAACAAGAACAGGACGGAGAACTTTTTGTCATCGGTGGCCAACAGCAGGGCCAGCAACAACTCCACGCCGTTTGAGCTGTCGTTGTCGAACTTAAACGAGAACCCGTTCTTGGCGTCGTCTCCTGATCCCCACCAACTGCTCCAGCAGCAGTACCAACTGCACCAACCACAATCAGATAGCGTGTTGCCCTATGATCCCGATGCTGACCCGCCCAGCGCGTCTCCGTACGACAACAGCAGTGCCAACGGCGAGTACCTCTCGTTGCCGAGCCAAACACAGCAGATGTTGTTGATGGAGGAGCAGAGCGGACAGTACTTGCAACAGCGGAGCCGGGCGGTGGAGAGCATAGAAAGCACCATCAACGAGGTGGGCAATTTGTTCCAGCAATTGGCGACTATGGTGAGCGAGCAGGGCGAGCAGATACAACGCATAGATGAGAACGTCGAGGATATCAGCTTGAACATCAGCGGCGCTCAGCGCGAGTTGTTGAAGTACTACGCGCACATCACTAGCAACCGGTGGTTGTTCTTGAAGATCTTTGGCGTCTTGATTGTGTTTTTCTTCCTCTGGGTGTTGGTGAGTTAGAGAGGAGTATATGTGTTGCAGCAAGGAAGAAGAACAGTTTGCTGTTCTAGGCACAGCAGAGGCATAATGGAAGCGGCCATAGCTGGATGTGTAGCAAATGTGCATACTGTGTATATATCACTCTGTACCCAAAACACGGCGGGCGTGGCGTTACCATGTTCGCACTTTTTCCTTCTTCCGTTTCTCGTTCGCGAAAGCTTATCGAAGCAGAGAAGAACCAAAAAAAGGAGTCATAGCGGACGACGCAAAGGACAAAAGCGAAACCCACAAGTCACGCACCAGCACCATCACCAGCACCAGCAACAGAAACAGCAGCAGAAACAGCAACAGGAACGCCAAAATTCGGGTACAAACCTTAATCATTGTATGTATCATAGACTTATCTAGTACTTTGACCACTTCGCTTCCTTTCTTGACCGAGCATCCAGCACGGCCAGCCGCAATGTAACCAAAAAAAGAGTGGCGTAAGAGGATGGCGGCATAATAAGAGTGGCGGCGGGAAAGAGAAGGGGATAGTAAGGACGGGAGAGAAGAAGGTACTACCCCGGCGTGACCAGGCCCCCCTTATGAGCTTCCATACTAACTGCTTTCCCTAGCATACTTTACCACAAATATAGAGCACAATGTGGGGATACTTCTTTGGAGGCAACAGCCAACAGAAAAAGGAGGCACCCAAGCGGGCGATCGTGGATTTGCGGGAGCACATACAGACGTTGAGCAAGAAGAGAAGCCATTTGGAGCAGCAGATGGCGGACCAGGACACATTGGCACGGAAGTACGTGAATGCAAAGCAGAACGCATTGGCTAAAAACGCGTTGAAGAAGAAGAAGGCGTACGAGACCAACTTGGTCAAAGTGGAGAATCAGATTGAGACGTTGGAAACGCAGTTAATGTCGATTGAGGGCGCCAACTTGAACTTGGAGACGATGAAGGCGATGAAGCAGGGCGCCAACGCCATGAAGCAGATACATGGCGAGTACAATGTCGACAAGGTCGAGGACACCATGGACGAGATTCGTGAACAGGTGGAGTTGGCGGATGAGATCAGCGAGGCCATATCCAGGCCCGTGGGGGCCGAGTACGTGGATGAGGATGAGTTGGATGAGGAGTTGGCGGAGTTGCAGGCGGAAGAGCGGGAGAAGGTGGAGCAGGTGCCCGCGCAAAAGGTGCACCCCCAACTGGCCCCGAGGGTGGACTTGCCGGACTTCCCTACTGTGGTCAAAGACAAGCCCCAGACGGTCACCGAGGACGACGAGGACGAAGAGGCTTTGAAGGCGTTGCAGGCGGAAATGGGGTTGTAATGCAGGGGCTCACTGCTTATACTCATTCTGCTCCCCTTCCCCCCTCTCCCGCAACATGTTCTTTTCTTCTCCTCTACTTTTTTCACCTCACCCCTTCCTATGGTCACCGGTCAGGCTTTGGCGTTGGTCAACAATGAGAGCAGAGGACAGGCGGTAAGTGACACCATTGCTGCTCCTCCCCTACTCTTGTTTTCTTTCTGTTTTCTTTCCTCAGTTTTAATCCTTTACTTGTTAGCTCTATCCCTCTCGTATAAAACAGAAGGATATGTATATGATAAACAGCGACCATAACTTTGCATTACAAAGACATACCCCCCTCTACTCTACACCATGTTTGCCATCGCTGTTGCAAACGATACTGAGAGAAAAAAATTTTCCTTTTCCCTTCGCCTTTATAGTGTGAGTGCTTGAAAAAAAATCAAGATGCACCAGAACATCTTACAAGGAAGCAGCCTACCCACTTGTCATATCTACAATCACAGCATATTACCATAACCATTAGGTTTCACACACATATCCTTACTTGTACATAGCATCTTATCCCCGCTACCACAACCTTCTTTAATCTTTCTTTTCTACCGCCCACACAGTTTTTGCGCCACATGTTACTGCCATCGATACGAACGGCGGCGAGGCTACGGTTTGTTAGCCTAAGCCAGGGCCAGAGACTAGCGTTGCTGCAGCGGTACTCTTCGCAAGCTGCTACTTTATCTAGCACCGAGTCGGCGATGCTAGAACCCCTAAAGAACCCGAACGTATCGCCTGAGTCCAAGCTGTCCAAGATTAAAAAGCTCGGTCAGGGTGTGGAGTCGAGCTCGTTCCTCAACTTCGAAAGGAGCGATTTATACAAGCTCACCGAGCAGCAGAAACGCCAGACCAAGCCGTACTCGTCCTACAGCGACGACGTAGTGCGCAAACCGTATCACCGCGAAGTCAACTACCTCAAGACCTTGCTCGAGTCATTCTACGCAGAGCGGTACTACGAGCGCGCCAACCAGATCCTCAAGTCGATTGCCAACATTGTGGTGGCAGAAGAGTTGACTGAGGTGGGAAACAGATACCTCGAGGCAGTTTCGAGCGACTCACAGACCAGCTTAGAAGACCTTAAGAACACGTTGTGCACCATCGAAGAGCAGTGTGGGTTTGAGCCCAACCTTAGGACACAAGCCATCGTTCTCGGCAAGACATTGTCCACGAACAACAGCGTGGAGTCATTCTTGCACGACCAGTACACGTTGAAGAAATTACTCCGCAACACCGACGTGATTGGTGTCGACAACTTGTACGACTTGTTTGGCATGGACGGCATGACGCGCGCGTGCATCCCCGCAGATTTGCTCGAGTTCTACGACGATTATATTCTCAAGCGCGAGGGCGACGAAGTTGTTGAAGATACCAACAAGCTCATGGCAAACGAGGACATGGCGGTGCTTGAAAAGAGGGGTATCGACAAGTTACAGGCGGTGGAGTCATTTGGGTTGAAGGTGGTACAACACGCATTGTTGGGGCTCAAGCCGAGCCCCGAGGCGGCGATTGAGTTTGGCCAGAAGGTGCATGAGATCATTTCCGAATTACCCGACGCGGGGGAGATACACCGTTTGGTGCAGACCGGCGACCTCGACTACCATCAGATCTACAGACGGCTCGCCACCGAAGAGCAGCGCCGCGCTTTCGACGATGCACTCGAGGAGTTCAACTATGACCGACAGCGCCAGATCGAAGTGCGCGGGATCGAGGGTGCCAAGGAAAAGTGGAAGATCGAGTACGAGAAGCGCGAGGCGCTCGGGGACGTCAAGGTGATTTCGCAAAACATCAACGCTCAGTTGTACGAGTGGTGTCTCAAAGCAGTGCCGTTGATTGAAAAGGAACAGGCGTTGTGCAAGGCGTTACTCGACAACGACAAGAGTGTGGCTAACCAGGGCACCGTGGCCCAGAAGAAGGACCGCGCGCAGTACGCGCCGTACTTCATCCAGGTGGATGCCGAAAAGGCGGCGGTGATTGCCATTTTGGAGTTTTTAAAGGTTAACGCCGTGGACTCACAGGGGGCCATTCGCGCGGTGCTGTTGGTGAAGGAGGTGGGCAATGCAATGGAGTTGGAGTGCCGCATCAAGTCCCTCTCGGAGAAGGATGCCAAGCTCATGTCGCGGTCGAACAAGTCAGCCAAAGTGAAACGCAGCTTGCGCATGTCGTTGCGCAATACTGAGGACTTTGCCGAATGGGAGGACGCCACTAAGGTGCGCATAGGGGGTATCTTGGTGTCATATCTCTTGCAGACGGCGAAGGTGGTGGTGCGGAAACAAACGTCCAACGGCGTCAAGGAGGAGATCCAGCCCGCGTTTTTCCACTCGTTCCAGTACTCGAACGGGTTGAGGCACGGAGTGATCAAGATCCATTCGGAGGTGATGAAGCTGCTCTCAGGACCCAACTTTCTCGACTCAGTGTCGCCGCAGTCGTTGCCGATGATTGTACGGCCCGAGCCGTGGAAGGGCTTCAACGGCGGCGGCCATTTGTACAACATGTACCCTTTGGTGCGGTCGCGCGACTCCAAGGAGACCGAGGCGTACGTGAAGACGGCGGCACGCCGCGACAACCTCTCCGACGTGTTTACTGGTTTGAACGTGTTGGGAAATACCGCATGGACGCTCAACCGGAAGGTATTCAACGTGATCTCGCGGTACTGGAACACGGGGGAGCACGTATTGAGCATCCCCGCCGTGATGGAGTCTGCAAATCTTCCGCCCAAGCCGCCTGTGAATGCCGAGCCGCTTGAGAAGTTTGAGTACCAGCGTGCGGCCACCAAGGCGGCACAGGAGTTTAGCAACGCGCGTTCGCAGCGGTGCGACCTTAACTACAAGTTGGAAATTGCGCGCGCGTTTATGGGCGAGAAGATGTACTTCCCGCACAATCTTGACTTTCGGGGCCGCGCGTATCCTATCTCACCGCACTTGAACCACTTGGGCGGCGACATGATCCGGTCGTTGTTTATGTTCTGGGAGGGCAAAGAGGTGGGTGAGCGCGGATTGCAATGGTTGAAGATTCAGCTCGCAAATGTTTATGGTGTCGACAAATTGTCGCGCGCAGACCGGGTCAAGTTTATCGACGAGAACTTGGCGCATGTGATTCTGTCGGCCGAGGACCCCTTTTCCGACAAGGCATGGTGGAAGCGGGCAGAGAAGCCGTGGCAGGCATTGAGTGTGTGCTTTGAGTTGGCGGATGCGTACAAGTTGAATGACCCCACTACATTTGTGTCACACATGCCTGTGCACCAGGACGGGTCGTGCAACGGGTTGCAGCATTATGCTGCGCTCGGTGGTGACGTGGAGGGTGCCACGCAGGTGAACTTGATGCCAGCAGACAAACCGCAGGATGTGTACACGTACGTGGCGAGGTTGGTACAGAAGCGCGTGGACAAGGATGCCGAGGACGGCAACACCATGGCCCAGTATTTGCAGGACAAGATCAAGCGGAAGGTGGTGAAGCAGACGGTGATGACAAACGTGTACGGGGTGACATTTATTGGCGCCCAGCAGCAGATCAAGAAGCAGTTGAACCACTACTTTAAGGAGGGACAGGTTGAGGACGACCCTGATGGCCACAAACATATACGGTACTTGACAGAGCAGGTGTTTGCCTCGATACGCGAGTTGTTTGAGAATGCGCACTTGATTCAAGATTGGTTGGCTGAATCAGCCAAGCGGATTGGCAAGTCGGTACTCGCATTGAGGCAACCCGATGAAGAAGACGTAAATGGTGGCGGTAGTAGTACTTCTGTTGGTGACGATGATGGCGTGAGCACATCCACCGTGGTATGGACCACACCCTTGGGGTTCCCCTGCGTGCAGCCGTACCGCAACACCAAGAAAATGTTGTTAAATGCCACTATTCAGCGCGTGGTGGTGGCAGCACCTTCGGCCACGGGGGCTGTGGATGCACGAAAACAGGCAATGGCGTTTCCGCCCAACTATATACACTCGTTGGATTCAACGCACATGTTGATGACGGCGGCGCAGTGTGGCGCAGAAGGTTTGTTGTTTGCCTCAGTGCACGATTCGTTTTGGACACATGCGGCAACGGTCGACACCATGAACACCAACTTGCGCGACCAGTTTATCAAGCTCCACACCACAGACTTAATACAGCTCCTTAAGCAGGAGTTTGAGGAGCGGTACAAGGGGTTCTACCAGCATGTGGTGATTCCGCGCAACCACGAAATTGCGGCACGGGTGCGGGCCATCAAACGGAAGTGGGCACGCTCCTTGGGCCGCGCCATCACCGTAGCTGACGAGTTGTACATGGAAGGCAGACGGTTGGAGATGTTGGCATCGACTGATGAGAAGAAGAGAACGACGGGTGAGGTGATGCAGACCACCATCAGCGTGACCTTGGGCGTAGACGTGTACAAGTTCGACAAGGTCAAGGCTAATGAGGGATTCACCATATTATACCCGTTGGCATTCCCCGAGGTGCCGCCGCGGGGCGACTTTGATGTCAAAGAGGTCAAGAGATCGGACTACTTCTTTTCGTAAACGGGGGAGGAGTGGCAGAATAGCATAAACTGTATATAGACAAAGACAGAGTTATCTACTTGTAAGTGGAATGTACTGTTCTAATACACCTCCACTGGCCTACTTCTGCCCTTGTAATACATTCCCTCTGCCCTCCGATCAGATGATCTTACCCTGTGCCTCAAAGTTCTCGATCAAAGGCAATAGAGGCTCCAACTCCTTGCGGTCCACCAAGTTGTACTCCTTGGCGAAGGATATGAAGTGGGCAAAGAACGAGTTCCAGTGCGCCTCCAAGCTGAGATGGACAATCTTGTCAAAATGGTTGTGATAGATGTGGGCAAAGATGCGGAACATCTGGCGCGAAATGTTCTTGCAATCCTTGACAAAGTTGGGCGGAAACGCGCCGCCACTCTTGGTTGGGAACACACTTTGGTCGTTGATCTTGTTCGAGATCCAGGTGATGACATACTCAATGTACTGGCATGCAGGCAAGTTCACCGCCTGACCTGAGGCGTCCATCCACAAGTAATTAGTATACGGGCCCGCATTCATGGTGGGGCACGCCTCCGGAGTGACGTACTCAGAAACGACGCCGTAGAACCGGTTGAGGTTGTTGAAGAACTCAAAGATATTCAACGCGAGCCACTCATTGTAGTCGACGTACTTGGGGAGCTGCACAATGGTCTTAAACGAGCCCTTGACCAACGCGGTCTTTACATAGGGCTCGCACAAGAAGAGCAGCACCACGTGTGGCTCCAGCTGCCTCCTGGAAGGCTGTTGCACCTGTATCTGCTGCTGGGACTGGAACAGCTGCTGTGGTTGAAGCTGAAATTGATGTTGCTGTTGCTGCTGTTGCTGGTTGGAATTATCTACTCTGCCACGCCTGGTGGGCGACGCTAAGTAGGCTGTATTTGACCGTAACGACTTAGACGGCGACGTCTTGCCGGGTGATTGCGTTCTTCTGAGGTTGTTGCCTGATAGATTAGAGTGGGTATAGAGCGGCGAGCTCGTGGGTTCCAAGTCCTTCTTGTTCTTCTTGGAAGACCTGCCCAATCCCCTAATGGTATTTAGAAACGACATGGTATAGTGGGTGCTCTGTTTGTTTTGGTGGTGGTGGTTATTGTTGTGTGTTATCCCAGCAGTTGTTTTTGGCTGTCGCTCTCAAATCAAACTGTCAACACACCACAGGAAAGGAAAAAATTTTATTATTTGTTTTCCTTTTTTCTCACGTTTATCGGACTCTCGTATTCATTTGAAATAGGAGAAAGGGAAAGCTAAGAAGGGGCGAAAGCCAGGGGCGCTAATGCCACTATACAAACCCACCGAGCGACTGGCCCACCTTCACCTTTTGGCCCACGTGCAAGTCAAACTTAAAGTTGTCCGGGGCCTCGAAGATCAACACCACCGTGGATCCCAACTTAAACCCGCCAATGTCCTGGCCCTTGCTCAAGGGATAACCACCCAAGAGGCGACTGGCATTGGTGTACGTGGCCTCGTAGCAGGTGTTCTTTCTCAACCGCTTGCGTTTATTGTCCTCAGACTGGCTCGACGTCACCGTCAACACGTCTGTGGCCGAGTAGTCGCGATCCAAGAGGGGCGTGCATTCGCCGGTAGAAGAGGAGGCGGTACTGGCGCTGTTCTGGTATACCTCGTGTTCGTAGATATCGTTGGTCTTCAAGTCCTTGTCAAAATTGACAACAATGCTGCCGACATTAGTGGCACCCACAGGGATCATCGAGAAGAAGCCGTACTTCCAATAGCCCAACAACGCCACGCGCTCGTTCAACACAAACAACCCCTGCAACGTCTTTTGGAAGAACGGCGCCACCGAAAACAACTCACCAATGAAATGCCGTCTAAGCGTTGTCACCCAGTTCGTGGGTGAGTGGAAGTGGTGGTAGTCACCCGGAGCAAGGTAGACCACCGCAAAGTACAACTGCTTCTTACGGAAACTCTCGAGGGGGCTGGGTGCCAACTCTTCGGCCACCCGCAATTCCTTGAAGAACGAGGCACGTTCGCCCGCAGCAGTGCCGTCGTGCTCATCCTTGTACGTCAACTGGTTCAAGTGGAAGGTTGACTCATTCTCGCCGCCCACAATATCGTCCATCAGATACGAGATGCCATTGAGGCGGGCAAACTCCTCATCCCGCTTGATCACGGTCTCGTCATCGCTGTTGTGCTCAAACTGCAACGAGTGTGTGGGCGCTGCCAACTTGCGCGAGTTCAACCCGAGCAACGCATCCACCGAATACGTCATACCCTTGACCTGCTCGATCTCGCCATTGTCAATCACGCCAAACTTCAATACCTTACCATCGGCGGGCGAGACCAAGTCGCCCTCGGCTACCGGCCGCGCGCCTGGCTTCAACGTGCGATAGAAAAACTCGCCCAAGTTTCTGTAGCTGCGTAAGTCTGGGTTCTCCATCTCGTCCAAGTTCACGCCAAAGAAGGCCGAGTATACGCGGTAACTGGGGCTGCGGATCCACACCGGCAAGTTGATTGAGTTGACCTGGCCCCAGATGCGCGAGATGGTCTTCAATGGCAACGTGGAGTAGGCAAACAACTGCCACGACAGTGGTCGGATGCGATAGGGGTTCTCCTCGTGGTTTCCGCGGTCATACTTGATCTTGGCCGCGACCCCGCCCAACACCACAGTCAATGAGGTGATGGTCCACCACCGGATAAACTTGCGCCGCTGCAGTCTCTTGGTGCGTGCCTCAGTGGAGAAGAACCGCATCTGCAAGTTGCGCGTGTGGTTGATTATCCTCTGGTTGGCGTTGCTAAACAGCCGCTTTGACAACTGCGGGATGGGTAACTTGCGCGTGGGAATGTACTTGGTCCCTTTGGACCACGTCGAATAGTACAACGCGTTGCGCTTGGGCCGCGGAATCTTGGGAAAGGGGTAATAATAGCCAAAACTGCGCTTCTGCATCTTCTGGCCGCCATCGTTGGCGGTCTGCTGCTGCTGTTGTTCTAGGGCGAGCTCAGCCATATGTGCGGCACGCGATAAGGGCTGAGTGATGTTTCTTCCCTGCGGGCCGTAAAGGAATGGCGACTGTCCTGGGACCGACGAGTGCATCCAGCGCAGGCCGGTATACCGGGACCATTTAAACGAGGGTGGGCGGAATGCCATGGTTGGTTGTGATTGGTTAGCTAGTTTGAAAAAGGGGTGGTTATGGTCTCTCCAATTTTTTGACCCATTCCACAGGACAAATTTTTTTCTTCTCTCCGTTTAGCGACTGCGGTGCTTGACTGTGGTGGTGGTTGTAAGTTTGTTTGTTTGTTTGTTTAAGGATTTTCTTGTGATCGCGTGAGGTGGAGAGAAAGAGAGATTAAACGAGACGACACAGATACGACACAATGCCACGACATACAACCCATGACATACAACCCATGACATGAAATTGCACATGCAATTGGTGGGCTACTCTTACAGTTCTCCTGGTGCCATTTTGTGCCACAACTTCTGCTTGATCTCCTCGATGTACTCCACGGGGATATAGTGCAGGTGGTTGCTGATGCGCTTGTCGGCATATGCAAACAAGAGCCGGAGGTTCCACAAGTCCTCGGCGTGCTTAGGGTTTTCTGCCACCGCCATTAACTCCAACTCGTTGTCGATAATGTTGTACACCAGGAGCCCCGTGGCATGTGCCGAAGGGTCGGTCTCGTTGTACAACCATGTCTTTTTCACGGCGGTGCCGAGCCCGGAAAAGAGCTCGCATGCAAGCAACGACTGCAACTCGGGATCCACTACCTCCCCGTTCTCGAACCGCACGTTGCGCGACTCGTCCTGAAGCAATGCGTGCACGGTGGTGTCAGGCATGTGGCTACTCCGTTTCTTGTGCACGTAAAGCGTGAGTGACTTTTTGAACAGCTCCAAGTACCCCGAGTTCAACACAAAGTCAATTTGCACCCCAAAGTAGTCACTCGAGCATGTGGCGATGCTGCGGATGGTGCTGATGTCGGGGAGCAAGCATGGTGACACAAACTCCTTTTCAGCGCCATCCTTCATGACCACCACCACGGGAACGCGGCACGGGCGGTGCGTCTTGACGTCGCGCACCACAAGACAGCGTGGCGACACTGCGAGCGCCCAAAAGTGCCGCAATGCCTGCAAGTGCACCTCGTACTCGCCGGGTTCGGCTGCGGGGTAGGTGGGGTACAACGATGTCACCAAGCATGCCACGCCAAACACACTGGTGTCGAATGCATACTGCCCGCCGCCAAGGAACAAGAACCCGAGCGCGGTGTTGACAGCCATGTACCCGCCGTAGCCCATCCCCCGCGTGGAGGTGTCATTGTACAATACGCGCAAGCGGCGGAAACACTCGAGATCGCCACTTGCGGCCATCACCACCGACGCAAAAAGCGCCAACAAGTTGCGCATGCTCAGCGCGCACCGGTGGGCGATCTTCTGGTCGTAATTCATCGGCGCCTTGGTCGTCAACCGTATCATCTTGTCAAGGTAGTGAACAATGGTGTCGCGCACCCCCAAGTCGTGGCTCGATGCGTACCGCATGGCGAGGGACATGCATGCGCCGCCCACAATGTTCAAGTACGTTAACTGGTCGCTGTCGAGCACGTCCCACCGAAACTTATTCGCTACGGGGCTGGGAACCTGCGCCTCCACCCACGCCACATTTTTGCCAATACCGTCCCACATGATCAAGTTACACGCCAAACACCGGAGAAGCAATAAGTCAGGCCGCACATAGTCCAACAACTGTTCCATCTCGGGGATCTTTAACTTATTGGCGACGGCCGCGTTGCCCGTCTTGAGGTAGATGAACGCCAACGCGATGATGGCGCCGCAGCACGACTTACCCAACTCTTCAACGGGCTGGAAGTCCTTCATGGCAGTGGCCAACGCCATTAAACGGTCTACCACATGGGTGTCGTTCAACCCGCGCAAGTCGTCGCCCTTACCCAAGTTTACAAGCCCAAGCGCGATCCCCGCCGCGAGCCGGTACCCCTCGTGCACCTGCTCCACTTCATTCTGATACACGGACGCGGTGATCTGTGATAACAACACCTCGCTCATGCGGCGGTGCTGGGTCCCGAGATACAACAAGCCAATCCCAATAAGCCCCGCCGTCTGCACCATTGTGGGCACGTTCAAGTCGTTGGCACCCTGCGGCAACAACGCCACCGCGTGTACCGAGAGCACCTTGGTGAGCTTGTTGTCCATGGTCCCCTTTAAACTGGCGGCCATCCCGATTAACAAGCCCACACTGGTCAACGGGTGCTTGGGCCCGAGGTAGTTGTAGATGTGCCATTCCTCGAGCTTCTTCAAGTGGCCGTTCAACCCAAGCCCAAGTAAGAAGCCCGCATGTTGGGCGTTGAGTTCAGGGGGTTTGTTGAAGATTATCCAGCTCCCGGAAATACCCCGATTGCTGGCTCCTCCTCCTTCTCCACCGCCACCTTCTCCACCATCTACACCCTCTCCTCCTACTGCTGCAGGTCCGATACTTAACCCGGAGGATACGCCGTTGTGGAAATAGCCCTGCTCCGTCACCTGCAGTGGTATGCTATCCTCCGAGTGGACAATGTTGGTCATCATGGGTGCCACCAACGTATTCAAGTTAAACTTGGGGATGGGAAACTTTTCTGTGAGGAGCGGTTTCCGTCCGCCGTAAAATAACGCTGCGCGGCCCACGGGGATGGTCAATGTCCGCGTGGCCACCACAACCGCCAACTGCCGCTGGAGCATCACAAGGTCGTACTCGGCGACGTTGTCGCTGACGTGTAGTGTTGCTGTCTGCGTGCGTGTCTGGTGCAACAACGTGGTGATCTCGTAGTACCGCCGGTCGCTGTCAAAGATCTGCTTGGTAATGCCAAGGCGGTCGGCCTCAGCCTGTCCATCCCATGGACTGAAAGCGTCGCCCTTATCCGCCAACAAGGTGCCAATATCTATGGCTTCAAAGGGGGAGGCGACGGTGGTGGCTACTGCAGCAGCAGTGCTCACAGTTCCTGAAGCGGATGTTTCCTGTTTCTTCCCCGGTTGTAGCAACAGCGTCAAGTCATCTCTGCCAATCAACTCGAGCGCCAGCGACGTCCACTCAAACGAGGGGGACTCCTGCGCCACCGTCAATGCCTCCTTCAACGGAATCGCAACCCCCAAGGGGTACGTGTCCAACTCGCTTCTGGTGATGCCGAACTCGCACATCAAGTCCACAATGGCGGCGGGTCCGTATTGACGCGAAACCAACACTTCAAACATCTTGAGTACGCGATACGTGCGCGGAGTCACTAACGCGTCCACGGAGTCGCTCTCCTCCACCAACTGCGAGAACGAGAGGTACCGTACGATGCTGCCGTGGGCGGCAAACAAGCTTGCCAACGACTCGAGCAAGTTGGGCGGCGTCTTTAGCACGAGAACCAGGAGGAACCGCGTACTCTGGTCTATAATATCGTGTAAGATACCATAGTAGTCTCGCCACACGCCGGGCCACCCCATCCACGTCGTTAACTGACATATCAAGAGGTCGAGCTTGTGTAACGACCCACGGCGGGTACAGTCTAACCGTGCTTCCTCGCGCAACAAGTGGAGCGACAAGACAATGTAGGGGACAAGATCGTGGAGCTGGTAGCTTATATGGGCCGCTTCGAAAAGCGCTTTTGCCTGCGGAAGCAACCGCGTGATGGCGTTAGCCACGCACTGCGTGTCCTCGCGAAACGGGTACAAGAGCGACAACAACGCCGCTACAAATGCGTCCCATTCGTCGCCAATCTGAGCATACGCAGCCCGCCAGAGCATCCACATGGTTTGGTTGATCGTGGACCCGGATAAGTACTGGAAGCATCGCAAGCACGCGTCCACCAACTCGGTGCAGGGCTCAAGCACTAACTTGTGGATCACCACAATAGGGTTTCTCTCCCCCAGGCGGGTGGCCACTCGCCCCTCGCACGCACTTACGAGAGAGTCCACAGCGTCAATGTTGGCGCTCGCGCGCATCTCGAGGAATGGGTTCACCACGCTGACCTGGCCATGGCTCTGGCCATCACCGCCCTGCAGCAGCACCACCACTAAGTTGCCTTCGAACCTAGAATGGTTCAACGGCACCACATCCACACATGGTACCCTATACACCGACAGATGTCGCGTCGTCGGCGAGTACTTGTAGATATACACGAGGCACTCCTGCAACCGTCTATCGTGGAGGACAACCGCCTCCTGGTCCTCGAACCACAAGTTGAATACGCGCACGTCCGCATGCCTTAACTTGGGACCGCCAATAGTGTCGACCTTGGACAAGAGCATATCTTTCTTGAACCCGGAAAAGTCTTGCTGGTGACCCCCCAAGCCCCCGAACTTGGCGTTGTCCAGATACGGGTACGGGTGTTGGTACTCGCTGGACATGCGTCCAATGGATGACACGTCTGAGAGCAACGTGCTCGTGCGTTTCTTCTCCATGTTCACTGACAACACGTTCTGGTGGTAGTCACCTGCGGCATCATCTTCGAGGATGCGGTTGGGATTCGGCGTGGATACGGACCCGTACCGCCGCCTCAGTTTCTGGGAGTGACCAAACTTGACGGTGTTGCGCAGCGGCGCCTTCACGTGGTAAACAATCACGGCCCCCTCGTGCGCGCTATATGTGGCGCAGAGCGAGCACCGTTTCAACTCGTGGCGTGGGAACATCACCAACTCCTCGTGCTTAGATATCACCGAGGTGGAGGTGGTGCCCACCACCCGGAACTCGTCCACGGGGTCCACAAGTGTGAGAAGCGGAGTGTTGCTAAAGTCGCGCTGCCAGCCACTGGGCGCTACTAGCTCTGTATCGCGTTGCAACACCAACCCCAACTCGAACGGAAGCGCGGTCTTGAGCGTAAATGGGAGGCTGGCCACACGCCGCTTGCCGTCGGGATAATAAACGTGTACGGCTCGGGAGAGGCACACGGCTAGCACTTCTACAGAAGAAGTGCCAGCGCTGGCCAAATGGGTGTATGTGGCCGTCTTGATATCTTCGTCAAACGTCATGGTGCGCGACATCAACGCGCCCTTGATCACAGCCAACTTGTTGCCGCACACCACCAACTGGCGGTTATCGGAAAAGAGCTCTATCTGGCACGGCTCATCAAAGGGATGGAAGAACCCCACGTCCTTGGTTAAGCTGAGTACAGGTAACAACGGCTGGGCGCTTGCCATTGGGCCGTGTGTGTGTGTACTTGTAGTATGGAGATGGGTTTGTTTACTTCCATGCGCGCCATGCATTCTGTCCATGTAAGCAAGATCAGGCACTAACAAAAGGTGTGTGAAAAAAAGTGCTTAGTCAAAACAGAGCTGTATCAAATCTCATCGCAAGCAACGCTATGGCCGAACAACTCAGCACTGACAACAGCACTGACAACAGCGCTATCTCCAACGCTGTCACCAAAACTGACCACATCAGGGATAATATCTCCCAAGAGGCGGACCAGTTTGTCTCGGAATGGGACAGGAGGCGGTACATCCCCAAGGCGGGCGAGCCGGCGCTCCCACCGCAGCTCTCGCAGTTTGCCGAAAAGTCCACGGCCGAGGTGATGAAGGAGTTGAATCGGCTCCCGTTTTTCATGACCGAGTTGGATGAGACCGATGGTGCTGGTGGCGAGAACGCCAATTTAGAGGCGCTCAAGAGCTTGGCGTATGATGGCGAGCCCGACGAGATCGCCACCAACTTCAAGAACCAGGGCAATGACTGCTACAAGGCGAAGCAGTACCAGCACGCTATCGACTACTACACCAAAGGCCTCGATGTGGACTGCGACGTGGACGCCATCAACGCCGCGTTGTACTTGAATCGCGCCGCGTGCAACTTGGAGTTGAAAAACTATAGGAAGTGCATTGAGGACTGCAAGAAGGTGTTAGTGATTGACCCCAAGAACACCAAGGCGTGCTTCCGGTCAGGTAAGGCGTTCTTTGCCGTGGAAAGGTTTGACGAAGCGCTCCAGATCTTGCAGTACGGCTTGTCCATTGACCTAGACAACAAGGACCTCCAACTGCTTGTCGCGCAGGTGCAGCAGAAGAAGCAAAGGTTGGAGGAGGCCGCGGCCAGGAAGAAACGCGAGGAGGAGGAGGTGCGCTTGCAGAGAATTGTTCTCGAGAACTCGATCAATCTCCGGCACTACACCAACATCGCCTCCAAGAACTCTCCCGACGTACTAAAGAACGGTAAAATACGATTGGAAGACCCCAAGGACTACCAGTCGCAGTTGATCTTCCCTGCGATGGTGTTGTACCCCACGACGGACGAGTTTGATTTTGTCGCCGAGATCAGCGAATTGACCACGCCGCTCGAGATCCTCGAGATGGTGTTGCATAGACCCAAGGAGTGGTTTGACGACCCCAAGCACAAGAATTTTTCCGTGAAGCTGCTCGAGTGCTTTATGGAAACCGAATCGGGTGGCTTGATCAAGGTGGGCAAGAAGATCGAGATTAGTAATGTGTTGATGAACGACAAGCCTAAGGCACCCTTGTTTGACAACGCGTTGAGGCTCTACGTGGTGCCTAAGGTTGACGTGGTCCAGTGGACAGCCGACTGGAACAAGGAGTTGGCGTTGCTGAACCGGAAGTAGGTAGAGCTATGTGTATATAGATGTATGCAGATGTACCTATTTGTATATGCCACTTCAGCTGATGTAGCCCATCTTGCGGGCATACTCCTTGGCTTCGCGTTTCCGCTGACGCATGTCCGGCGGCTTGGTGGGCGACTGCTGGCCGCGCTCGACCGAGGTGCGGTTTTCAAACACCTCCATTAAGTCGAGCAGCAAGTCCTTGCTGAACACAGTCGTGGGGTTGGTGGTCCTGTGCGAGATGAGCTGCCGCTTCAACTCAGGGGTCAGCGCCCACAGCTGAAGGACGTTTCGATGAGAAGGGTCGCCACTGCTGTCATTGCCGTTCTCCTGGTGTTGATGCGGATGAGGATCATCATCGGAAAAGATGTGGGGCAAGTTGTCGGCAGTGTACTTGACTGGCGTCATTGGGGATGCAGCCACAGTCTCCTTATCGGAACCAGCACAAACACCAACAGTGGCAGGTGCCACTACCGCCGGCTTCTTACGGTCAAACACCCCGCGAGCAGCATCGGGCAATGCCACGGCATTGCCGGTTTTTGCTCTTTTCACCTTCTTTGGCGAGTCGTGCTGCTGATGGGTTGGGCCCTGCTGCTTGAGCTTACTCTTTTCCGACTTGCGCTTCATCGAAGGAACGGGCACAAGGATCTTTTGCTTCGGCTTGAATGCTGATGCCTCGTTCCGCTGCTCCATCACCGACGGTTTCTTTGCCCTCTCTATTTCCAAAGATAGGATGGTTGCAGACTGTAGTTTTGGCACTGGCTTGTTGCCATCATGCACACCAAAGCTCTGGAATTTTATCGGTGATACGTGCGCCTTGACGCTTCGGTGATGCTGCAATTGCGGATTGGAAGGCACTAATGCTGTGGTCAAGAACTTGTTTCCCAGGCGTTTCCCATCTGTTCTCTTGGCGGACTTCACTTTGGAGGCGCCACTGCTCGCAGGTGCAGTAACTTTGGTAGTGGTAGTTGTGACTGTAACTGCCTCCCCCGGTGGCACGGCTGACTTGCTTTCAGAGGCGGCGATCCTCTTTGGAGTGGCCATGGGCTTCCCCTTCTTCTCGGGAGACATCAATGCGCTTGATGGACGATACCTCACTGGCGACCTTATGCTCAACCGAGGGATCCTTGTTGGCGACCGCGACTGGCTCCGCAGGCCTATGAATCGCATCGTGCTGAAGCCAGTTTCTGGAGACTTAGTGCGAGGGGCCAACTCCTTCGAGCGTGAGCCGGTATCCGAGCTGCCAGTACGCCTAATTGGCGACGGTGTGCGCAACTTGGCAATGGATGCCCACATGTTCGACCTGGCAATATCCTCTATGGAGCTCCTCGTGGGCGAGTTGCTGGAGAACAACTTCCGCTCGGCGCTGGGTGCGGTGGAGGATGCACCGTCATGGTGTGTGTTCTTCACAATACGCGACGCCGCCCTCGCTGGGCTCGCTGTGTTCGTGGCTGTGTGTGTATGATTGTTTCCCATATGCGCGTGTAGTCGCAGAGCGCCCTTGTCATGCGGCAACGCAGGAATCCTGGATACGTCCAACAAACTCCGGTCGGCAGGTATCATTACTGGCGACAACTTGTACTTGTCCTTGATGCTAAAGTTGCGCAGAAACCGGTCGGAAGTGGTGGCGGCAATGGCAGTGGCAGTGGTAGTGGCAGTGGCAATGGCAATGGCGCCCATGTCTACGCCAATGTTTTCATCTGCTACGCTTGCCTTCCTCGACTTGATGCTCTTGCGCGACGGCTGGGACTGGATGACGATGGGCTCTCTTGGCGGTAGCGACACAAACAACGAGCTGCGGCCCTTGGGGGTCTTTGTTTTGGAATCGTCGGACCGGAGACATCCATTCAGACGGGACTCGGGCTTTGCAGATGCTGGTGGTAGCAGCGGTGGCGGTGGCGATGGCGGTGATTGCTCAACCTTTCTTGTCGACACTTCTGCCATGTTTATGCTGAACGTCTTTCCCGCGATGCTTTTCCGGATGGCCCTGCTGATGGCTTGGAAGGAATCGTCGTTGACAGCCTCAAGTGGCAAGCTCTCCTTTGCATCAAGTGGCAAGCTATCCTTTGAGTCCTGTGGCGAGCTCACAGGCACATGTTTAGGAATAGGCACATCGTAGAGCGACAGGGGTGGTGGCACGCTCTCCTTTGGCGGCGCCAGTGTAGGTAATAGTGCGGGATCCTCGTGCAATGGTAGCCTACGGGGGGATTTATACGCGCGTAAAACATCCTTCTTTAGCGTGCCCGCCTTGTTTGGTGACGACGGTAGTAACCGCTGCTGTCTTATAGGATTTGGCCTTTTGATGGTGTCAAGCACATCGGGGCTGTTGGCCACCACCTTTTTCATAAGCACGTTCAACGAGTCTAGTCGGTCACTCGAGGCAATATGGTGCTCCTCAATCGCAGACAACGCGAGTTCAAACTGGTTGTTCAACTCGTTCGCGACCCACTTGGATGAACCCGCTATTAGGCTGTCCAGCTTGTTCTTCTTCGCGGCAGAGGTCGCCCAGAACCTGGACATGGCCACGGAAGGGAGACGAGGAGGCTGGGGCGAGGGGTGTCTAAGGCAAAGGGTGTCCGAGATGACGGGTATCTGAGACGAAAGGAGTGCACTTAGTAACTGGGTTGTAATGCGGTGCCTTATGGTTGTTGCTGCTATTGCTGTCCCGAATTTGATCTTTGCCATTTACGCAGTAGCTTTGTTTGGCTGGCTCTCGCAGAAGTGACTCGGTAGACGCGCAACGACAGCCCAAAAAACAACACACTAAGAAAACAAAAGGGCGTCAGGAAAAAAAAGTGCGAGAGACAAACAAATGCTTAAGATAGAACAAAAATGGGGAAAGGCAAACACTATCACCCGCACCACTACCTCACACCACCACACAATGGATAGCTATATCGTGCGGCATTTTAAACGCAAACCATTTGACGACTACGACAATTGCGAGGTCTACAATGGTGCGTCCACGGCAAACTTTATCTTTTCCATCTTGATCACGCTCGGGATCATTGTCAGCTACCTCCCCCAATACCGCAGAATCTACCTTAAGCGCACGTCGGAGGGGTTGTCGACGAACTTCCTTCTTCTCGGGTCGTGCTCTTCAATATTCACGTTGACCAACATCATCTTGGTGAGCTCGCGTGCGCGGCACTGCTGCGCTACAGGCGCCCTCGACACCTTCAATTGTATCAACTCGCAGTTGAACTTGTTTCAGATTGGCATCCAGTGCTCGTGTGCCATTCTCATCTTGGTGCTCGTATTGGCTTGGACGCACGGCTCCGTCAAGCAGGACCAGCACGAGTTCCACCGCATTGTGCAGGTGGGCAAACTCGTGGCTATGCATGGCGCAGTATCATTACTCCAAATAGTGATGGGGTTTAACAGCTCGTCCACCGTGTTGTACGCCATTGCCAACACCAACGGGCTCTTGTCAGCATTGCTCACAGTGATCAAGTACGTGCCTCAGATACACACCACTTATAACTTGAAGCACCCGGGGACGTTGTCGATCGGGATGATGTGTATTCAGACTCCGGGTGGGTTTGTGTTTACCGCAACCTTGTTTTTCACCAAGGGTAGCCACTGGTCATCGTGGGTGTCGTACTTGGTAGCGGCTAGCCTCCAGGGCATGCTCTTGCTCCTCTGCATTTATTATGAATACTTTAAGGGCGGGCACGGCGAGGCTGAGGAGTTGGAGCGTGAAGCCATCCAGCGAATTATTGATGAGAACAGGCACAGCGGCGAAGGGATTATACAAGAAGAGAGGGAGCGCTCGCCGTTGCTTACCTAGGTGGGAACTAGTACAGGATATAGTACAACAAATTGTTCTTTGTATATCTCACCCGTGAAGTGTGGATGTCGGTGACTGCCTGGTTTTCCTGGTGGTTGCCATTCTCCTCCACACGACCCTCTCCCCTTTTAAAAGTGGTGACATCGCCTTTGGATCCAGCAAAACAAAACGTGTTGAATGAAGGAGGGAGGAAAAGGGAGAGCAAAAAAAGGGAAAAAATTTTTCACTCCCGACTTATCACTCTTATATCAAGCCCATAAGCAGAATGTTGTTCAAGAACTTCGCCACTGCCTTGCGTTTGACCTCGGTCAGAGCCAAGCCTCTCTTAATCAGAGGGTACGCCGCCTTCAACAGATCCAAGCCCCACGTGAATATTGGCACCATTGGCCACGTTGATCACGGCAAGACCACGTTGACCGCGGCCATCACCAAGGTCTTGGCTGAGAAGGGCCAGGCCAGCTTCTTGGACTATGGCTCCATTGACAGAGCCCCTGAAGAAAGAGCCAGAGGTATCACAATCTCCACTGCCCACGTTGAGTACGAGACCGACAAGAGACACTATGCGCACGTTGACTGCCCCGGCCATGCCGACTACATTAAGAACATGATCACGGGCGCCGCCCAAATGGACGGCGCCATCATTGTGGTTGCTGCCACTGACGGACAGATGCCCCAGACCAGAGAGCATGTGTTGTTGGCGAGACAGGTTGGCGTCCAGAACTTGGTTGTATTCGTCAACAAGGTTGACACCATTGACGACCCTGAGATGTTAGAGTTGGTTGAAATGGAGATGCGCGAGTTGTTGTCCTCGTACGGCTTTGATGGCGATAACACCCCCGTCATTATGGGCTCGGCCTTGTGTGCCTTAGAGGGTAGACAGCCTGAGATTGGTTCGGAAGCTATCATGAAGTTGTTGGACTCCGTCGACGAGCACATCCCCACCCCCGTGAGAGACTTGGAACAGCCCTTTTTGATGCCCGTTGAAGATGTCTTTTCCATTTCCGGCAGAGGTACTGTTGTCACTGGTAGAGTTGAAAGAGGTACCTTGAAGAAGGGCGAGGAGATTGAGATTGTCGGCAACTTTGACAAGCCATTCAAGGCCACCGTTACTGGCATTGAGATGTTCAAGAAGGAGTTGGACCAGGCCATGGCCGGCGACAACTGCGGTGTCTTATTGAGAGGTGTCAAGAGAGACGAGGTTGGCAGAGGCATGGTCTTGGCTAAGCCCGGCACCACCACCGCCCACAAGAAGTTCTTGTGCTCGTTGTACGTGTTGACCGCCGAGGAGGGCGGCAGATCCACTCCCTTTGGCGACAAGTACAAGCCCCAGGCGTTTTTCAGAACTAACGACGTGACTTGCCAGTTCAAGTTCCCTGAGGGCCAGAATGAGGACGGCTCCAAGATGGTTATGCCTGGCGACAACATTGAGATGGTTGGTGAGTTGATCAAGGCAACCCCCATCGAGGTCAACCAGAGATTCAACATCAGAGAGGGTGGCAAGACCGTGGGCACTGGTTTGATCACCAGAATCCTTGAGTAAGTGTTGTGAAAGAAACGATGCTTTGGGAGCGCAGGGTGCGTAGCGCTCTTGTGGCGTTATTGCTCTGTCCCGTTCTGTACATAGTATATAGTATGTCAAATATCTACCCAAATGTAAAATTATTCTATTGAGATACATAGCTTTTTACTTCCTCTGAATGACAAGAGGCACTCTGAGAGTGACCTTTTCCATGTTGGACATCTTCAAGTTGATCTGGAGGTAGTATACCCGTGAGAGCAAGCAGGTTTGGAAATCGGGCACGAGACAGAACGCCATCGAGTTGGTGGGCTTGAGCACGGCAAAACTGAGGTCCACTGAGAGTCTAATGTGCTTGCTGTGTTTCACTTGCTCCTGGTTGGCGGTGCCACTAGCGCCACTGTCACCGGCCACTTGCAACACCTCGCATTCCCATGGTACTGCCGACACAGACTCATACACGGTGCCGGTGGCTGATGCGAGCTTGATATTGCGGATCTTCAAGAGTGCGTGCTTGGTCGACAAGTTGGAAATGCACTTTATATCTTTGACAAGCTCGCGGTCCACGCTTAAGGCTTCCGGCCCCACTTCCTTCATGAGCCGCGAGAGCTCAATAGCGTACTTCTGGAACCGCTTGATGGTGACCACATCGAAGCTGTCGGCATTCTTGCTCTTGTGATTGAACAACATCTCGGGGTGGATAACCACCGGTATGACATGCTTCTTCGATTTCACCGTTAACGCCACCAAGTCGACGGAAATTGACCTAAACTCCGGGAGGGAACTCGTCCTCTTTTCCGCGGGCGACATGAAAGCAATGTCCACCGGAATCGTCAACACCGACAGTTGCAGGTGTTTACCCTTAGGCGAGGCGTACGCAGCAACGTACTCTCTCCGCGGGGTCGAGAATGCCGTCAACCCAATCACCTTGGATGGGCCAAACATCGACTTTTTCTTATACGGAAAAAACACCTCGTACACGTCGTCGTTCAGTACCGACACGTCGCGGGCGTTGGTCTTGGCGTAGTATGACTCGCGCATCTTAGCGAGCTCCGCCGTAGAAGTACTGGGGTACAAGGAGGGGGGAGATGACGGCATTGATCCTGGTGTGGATACCAGCGGCGTGGAAGGAGATGTAATCGAATCCAATGCGCTATCCAAGGAGTGGGCACTGGACACCGGCTGGAGCCCTGTGGGCTGCGCCGCATGCAAATCGCGGCCAAGAGCAATCTTTTCTTCAATCCGATCCACCATGTTTTTGTACAACAACCGCGCCTCCTGGTTGATCATGGTGCGGTTCATCTCATACATGGGACTCACAGTTGGGATTACGCGCAAGTACTTGAAGTCCTCATTGACCACCACAAACTCATCCTTGTTGACGCCAAAGCTGCGGAAATGGACCCCAAGCAAGTTCTGGTAGTCCTCGGCACGGCCAATAATGCGGGCACTGATGCAGTAGCTGATGGACGTGTCGGCGAACGACAAGTCATTGATGAGCGACGTGTACTTTGGTTTGCCCCGCGAATCATGGTCGACTGGGGCAGCGTGGGCATGGGGTGAAGCAGCTGCAGTTGCTTCTACTGATAACAATGCATGGATGGGTGTGTGGCTAGCCGTGGTGCCGCTGCTAGCCTCCTGGTCCTTCCACTTGTGTCTAAGAGATGTTATTGCTTCGTTCTTCGATACTCCCAACGTAGGTGGCATCTGCAAGTGCGTGATCAACAGGTGGCTGCAGGCACTATCGAGGAGCTTTTCCGGCACTTTGAACGTGAAAAACTTCTTGTACGTCACACCGGGCACAAACACCTTCTTGGGGTGGAGCTGGTACACGGTGTTGTCGAGCGGGTCCCGTACCTCGACCGGATCGTGGTAGGGGTCGTTGTGGTCCGTGACCAACCGGTCCAAAAACGCGTCGTTCCACGAGGCATTAAAGTCAAACATGGTGAGAAACCGTTCCACATGCTGCGGTTGCTCCACCACCGAGTTGCTGGTGCTGTTGGGCTTGGTGAACGTGGCGCATCCTTCAAGCTGCACCGAGAACATGTCAAAGGGGATGGTTTTGGTGGTCTTATTGGTGATCAACACAAACCCGTAGATGTAGTCGCCCTGCTTGAGCTCCAACGAAAGGGGGTCGATCTTGGTGTAGGGCTCGCCCACCTTGGCTATAGCCTTCGTCATGCATATCTTCAACTCGAGCTGCTTCGACATCTCCCGGTTGATCGACGTCAACCGCTTGAGCTTATGCGCATTCTCCAAGATTGCGTCATTGTTGGGGCCACCAAAGTCGTCGTTATTGTCACCATCACCAAGACCCTCTGCAGGGCCCTCAGCCGGCTCCAACGTAGGGGATGTCGGCACGCTGGCAAAATAGTCATGAAGCGAATGGGTAGATGGGTCGGGCGTGACCTCGTAGCTGGGCGGCTCAGTACGCAAGTCTTCATTGGAAGGGGTCATATTCTTGGTCACTGTCGACCGGTACATCTGGTACGACGGTAGAATGTTGATCAACTCGTGGGCCCCGGCGTCGTACTGTGGCAGCTCTACCGGGTGTGACTGCTTCAGCTGTGCCTGCACTTGCGCTTGTGTAGACCCTTGTGGAGAAGGGCTCTGTCTTTTCTGCTCGCCCTGAAGCGACAACAACGATAATCGCAACCTAAACCTGTTTCTCTCGTCCATGATGGCCTTTAGTTGCAGCACAAGTGGCTTTGTTCAGACTCTGCTATTTTCGGTCTTGGGGGAAAAGCAACTGGTGACAGTAGCGAGTACAGTGTGCGTGCAAGAGAAAAAAGGGTAGGAAAAAAAGCAGGGCGAAAATGACGTTGACGTTTCCGAGCTTTGCGAGACCGGTCGTGTGTACCCGAACATACACATAGAAGGGAACGAGCACAATTGTGGGGGGAATGGCTCTTGACTCCGTATGCCTTCCCCTGCGATTAGCTATGGATATTATTTGTCTATATATGCACATTGCCATGTCACCACCTCCCTCGCATCTTACCTTTGTATGGTCAAGGGGACGTTGACGACCAAGTGGTCACCATGGGCCATTTTTGTCGTCACCTTGACGTAGTACAACCGGCTCATCAAGCAGCTCTGGAAGTTTGGCACCAATGTGATCTTTTCCAACCCGCGGCACGGGTGGTCGTTGCCCTTAAGGCTGCAATTGTTCAAGTCCAACTTGACCGAGAACCGTTTGGTGTATACTGCTGTTACTGCGGTAGCAGAAGTACCGCCGTCGCTCGCCAGACCAGCAGCTTCTGCCGTCGCCGTCTCGCGTTCCCACGGCACAGCTTTCACCAGCGGAAGCGACCCAAGCCCACCGTGTGACGAGCGCACCAAGTAAGTCAAGTCTGACACCGGTAAGCTGATAAACTTAGTCTTGAGTCCCGCGAGGCTCTTGACGTCGCGGTACATCTTGGTCTCGATCTTTATCAAGTCGTTGCCGAGCTCCTTGATCAACCGGTGCAACTCATTTAAGTACGACTGGAACTGGACAATGATCATCTGGTCGAAGTTGTTGTCCTGGTTATAGTAGTGGGCGCCCTTTTTGGGGTCAACCTCGCACTCGGGGAAGAGCATATCGGGGGTGAACTCAATGGGGATGGGGTGCTTCTTGGACCGAATAGTGAGTGCCACCAACTCCACGTCCACCGACTTAACCTCGGGGATATTCTTAGCGGCTGCATCCCCATAGTAGTTCAACTCGACGGGGATCGTCAACTCGGTGGTAGGGGTAGTACCGGTGCTGACGCCACTGCCAAACTTGGGCGGCGCCGTGTACTTAATGCGATATACGTGTTTCAATGTGGATAACGAAATGACTCCCAAAAACTTGGAGCTCCCCGTGAGAGACTTTTTCTTGAACGGCATGATGCACTGGTAGACTTCGTCCTCGTCGGACATTTTGGTGCCGCTGCCGCTGCCACTGACCTTTTGTAGTCTGTTCTTCCTGGTGGCCGCAGCGTGGTACAACTGGCGAAACTTGTTCCCATCCTGGCTCACCTGTGGGCTCAAGCTGGGCCGGAGACCCGACGGCTGGTTCAACAACTCGTGGCCATACTCGATCTTGCGCACGATCGATTCGACAAATGCCTTGTAGTAGACCTCCGACTCTTGTGCCAACTCACGGCTGTGGTACTCAAACTCAAGGTTGGGCGTGGGAACCACCCTTATGGGGCATGTGGCTAACTTTGACACCACGTACTGGTCCTTAGCACCCACCGGGTACTGGTAGTCCGACGCTTTCCCAATTACTCTAGCATCAACACTATAGGCCACACTCGAGTCGATAAAGCTCAAGTCGCGCACCTGCGACCCCTTTGTTGCGAGAAACACCGAGGGTGGCACGTTGTTGCGGTCCACGCCCAAGGTGGGTGGCAACTCGGTGTGAAGCGGTAGGCTGTGTTGCTCACATGTCACATCGAGCAACTTGTCGGGGATCTTGAACGTAAAGTACCGCTTGTAGGTGACGTTAGGCTGGAACATGCGCTTGATATCAATGGCGAGGAGCGTGTTGTCGTAAGGATCGGTCTCCCCATCGCACCAGTCGTGCGGGTCGCCATTATCGGTGATCAACCTATCGATGTTGGCGTACGACCACAGGGCAAAGAGGTCCAACATATTGAGGAACTTGAACCGATTAACCTGCGGCGGGTCTAGCTCCTGTGGGCTCTGAAGGTGGTGGAGTGGATGCTGCTGCGCCGACGGTTCCACAACTGTCAAAGTGCCCTCAAACACCACGTACACCATATCAAACGGGATGGGCTGACTGAGGGTGTTTCGGATGGTGACGTAACCATGGACATAGTCGCCCTGCTTGAACTCGCGCACCGAGGGGTCCATGAAAATGGGTCTGATTCCTTTCTGGCATACCTTCTCTGTGACCTGGATCTCCACCTTCAATCCGTCGCTTATGGGGTTGCGCTGGTGCGTTAGGTTCGGGAGCCTATCAACGTTGGCCAAGATGGTGTTTTTCCACAAGTCGTCGCTGGCCTGGTCGTACGTGTGCGCCACGTTCTCGTTGGAGTTGTTCATCACAGAAAAGTATAGGCTATCCATGTGTCCGTCGATGGGAGATTGCACGCGACTGGCGATGAGCGACGTGGGTGCCGAGCTCTCGGGAGTCATCTCATACGTGGGTGGGTCCACACAGTAGTTTTCATTGGTGAGCTCGAGATTTTTCAGAACCGTGGCCTGGAACATGTGGTACGACGGAAGAATATTGTTGATCAAGTCGTCCTCATTGGGAGGTCCCGGTTCCTGTGATGACGACATCCTGGACTGTGGCGGTAGCTGCGTGGTCTCAGATGTGACTGGTTGTGCTCCGTGATGAGTATAACAAGGGGGATGGGAATGCACACGTCTCTCACACTGTTGCACCTTTTTTTCGCTAGACATTTTTTACGAGGGCCACAACTCTTCGCTCCGGATTGCCGTTGTGGCTGGCGCCACGGCTTTTGCATATAGAGGAACCAGCGGCTACACTACACACCACGGCAAACATGGAATATAAGATGCAGATCAGATCAAATAAATAGGTTAATAAATAGGACAATAAGTAAATAAATAAGTATGAATAAATAACAAAGCATATCTCCTCTCCCTCCCTCTACTCGCCTTGCCTCGTCTAGTACTCGCTCAAGCGCAATTTCTTGCCTATCTCTCTAAGCGAAAAGCCGGAATTTCCGCGGTGCAAGAACGGAGGCTCGGGGCTCTGGCCGCGGCTCTTAATCTCCTCATCGCCCATGTCAAAGTACCCGTACCCGCCGAGCAACGTGCTCAAGTTGCTCAACTTGGGCTCTGCGGGAACAGGAGTGAGTGGTGCCGACACGTTATTCTGCTGCTCTTGTTGTTTCATCTGTTCCTGCTCGGCCTTGGCACGCTCGCTCGTCTCTTGTTGCACGTCCCTCCAGATGTTTTGAATCTCACACAAGTACGAGTTCAATGTCACCAAGAACCTCTGTGTCTGTCTGTGCTTGGAGCTGGTGCAGATGGAGATCGAGTCGTCCTTGAGAATGTATCCAATGCCAAACCCGTTGGCAGAGACGGGACCAAACCCGAAAAGCCGCAACGAAGGGTTGCCACAGTTGGAGGTAGAGATAACGGTGTTGTTCAACTTGTCCCAGCCCGGGTCAGCAAAGATCTCGGGCAACTCCTTGAGGATGTCGTGCTTCAACAAGTGGGTCACATGGTCGCCGTTGCTGCTCACAACGGTGGTGGTGTCGTCGTCAATGTTGGCCACAATGGTATCATCGCGGGTAAGACCAGTAGATGTGGCACCACCATTGGTACTTGCTTCCCCATCATCGCTCCCTGTAGAGCCCTCCGACCCCTCCTCAGCATCTTGCAAGTACCGCTTCCAGATACAGAACAACGCATACAAGTGGCGGTCCACACCCTGGCCCGTCGACGACAACTTGGTCTGCTGTGAGTGCTTGGTGCATGCCTTGGTCAAAAACTCCAACTTGTCGGCGTTCGACACCGATGAGTCAAAGAACTTTCTCACAAATAAGTTAGACTCCTGCGATACCGTGCGGATGGCCTCCGTTCTACCGTGGAAAAACTGCTTGGTCATAGCCGGCTCGTATGTGCACTCGACTTTCCCATACAACGCATAGTACGTGGCCTGGAACGCCATTTGCACAAATGCGTCAGGCGAGAACCGCATCTTCTTGATCTGCGACGAGCCATACTGCTTAAACTCCAAGTGGCGGAACTCGTTCTGGTTGATCAAGTCCGACAACCGCGTCTCACCAAAACGCAACGCGAGCGACAAGTCCGGGGTCAAGTCCCACTCGAGCTTACGTGGAACCGTGATCAAGTCCTCTTCCTCGGCCTGAAAGTTGGTGGTGGTGTTCCACAACGAGGGTGCGTTGTTGTTGATGGACTGGGCAAACGACAAGATAGAGTCGGTGTATATATCCGACACAAACCGCAACACGGTGTGGCCGTCCACGCCTGTGTGCTCAAAGTTGATTCCAGCCTTGCCGTTCTTGGTGACGATGATCTGCAACTTGTCGTACCACCGGTTGGTGCATGTGCCTACTTGGATCCCCTTATCCAAGATCGACAACCCACAGAGCATGTTCTTGGATAGGTCGTCCAAGTCCGAGAGAACAATGTCGTCAAGACACAACACAAACAACGCTGAGTCGATGATGGACAAGATCTCGTTGTTGGTTTTGTTCATGCCAATCAAGTTGCTACGCGCATGCGCCCACACGCGGCGGTTTTCGGTGGTCAACACGCCAAAAGACGACTTGGCAATCTCGTGCGAGGGGGTCTGCAACGAGTCGCTAATGATGGAGTTGAAGTTGACATTCAACTCGGCCTCGCTCAAGATCAAGTCGTTGTGCGAGTCCAACACATCGAACCAGTAGAACTGCGACTTGGACATCACAACAATGTGGTTAGACAGCGCGTCGCTCTGCATCATGCACCCGTCGTTGGTGGGGATGCGCGAGGCTCCAAAGAGCTTGGTGTATTGGTACATGCACAACGGCTGTCCGTTCTTCAATACGTCGGGCGAGAGGGTCTCGTTCTTCAACGCCTGGATGAACTTTAACGACGACAATGTTAACGAGGTGGCGCGCTTGACCTGGGGGTTGAGTGCAGTGGATTCATTGGTGAAGGGGTCGTCTTCCAAGAGGAAAAAGGGGTTCAAGTTGAGCACCACGGGCGAGTCATAGTTCAAATAGGCGTCGTACCAAAACTGCTCGATGTAGCTGGGCCGCGTCTTGGCGTAGTTGCGCAACTCGGAGTCCAAGTAGTCGCCGGTGCCCCTTTTCAAAAAGTGTTCAACGGCATCGATGGTCTTTTGGTGCTCGTGCTCAGTTTGTAATGGCTTGAGGATGTTCAAGTACTGTGAGCACGTCTGGTGCAAATCGGGGATGGGGAGCTTCTTGAGCTGGTCTTGGTACTGGTACGTAGGCATGAGGTTCTACAGGAGGGGTATGTGGTGGTGTGTGGTAGAGGTATTTTGTCTTGTGGCGGTAGCGGGGGAGGGGGGGAGGAGGGGGAGTGGATTGGAGATCGGAAGGGGTTGTGTGTAATATTTATAATCCTGGCAACTGGGCCTCTGAGGGAGTGGGTGTCGAAAAATGTGGGTGAGTGGAGTGTGTTGTGCGTCGTGCCGCAATACTTCGGAGTTTGCGACGAGAAAAGAAAAAAAAGAAACTACTGCTCTGACCAGAACAGAAGAAGAAGAAAAAAATCTGGGGGAGAAAAAAAGCGGAGGCTCGGTTTGTATGCAGGTCCAGCGGGTGAGTATTAATAATAAAGTAGAGAGCAAAAGGTGGTCATGGATTTTTCTTCAACCCTTGAAGGGGAGAGTAGTGAGCGTGTAAAGGGGAATGGTGGATGCATGCAGTAGGAGGCAGCAGAGCATGACATATGGGGGGAGGGTGGGCAACGCGTGCGTATATGCTTATGGTCGATCTTTCTAGTTAAACAAGGAGAGTATGCGCCATTACCCGGGGAAAACGCCCTCCTTCCTCCCTTTGTCCCTTTATACTCTTCCTCAACTCCGAGGGAATTCTTACCCGCCGGTAACACCCACACATGGCTTCCCTCTACCTCGTTTTCCACCCCTCGGTCTCTTCAATATTGCCTCCCTTCTGCAGGCGTGTTAGTTTCTTTGCCAATTTAATATTTATGGCTTCATCGTTGTGGGGCACAAAAAGCAACAAGAAAAAAAGGTGATAACGAAAGTAAACAAAGAAAGGAAGAGAAAAAAATGAAACGATTTTTTCTGATAGTGATCTCTGGGAGCTTTTCCTTGCTGCTGATTGGCGGGCACAAACTCCGGTATCCGTCTCCCCTCTGCTCCTTACTTCCAGTCCCACTTGACCCCGGTGGTTGACGTCATCTCCTCTTATCCATGGTTAAGCAATGGCTGTGTCGCTAATTGTCCAATTCGCCGCCACGGCACTGTATCATTTACACTCCCAACACGATAACGACTGTGAGATCAATGTATAGCCTCCCCACCACACAGTCACATGCACCCATGGTTAAACCTTGTCTTTACCTGTTTTGTCATGTGCTACTATCTCTACACCAAAAAGCTGTTCCTTAGTAACCGTCAGCCGCGCCTCGCTTCCTCCAGTAGTCGCTTACTCCGTGCAACTCCCCATTGGCAGCCCGCTTAATCCCGTTCATCGCTGTCAACGCCCCCGTTTCCAAGAACGTGTGCTTCAACTGCAGCAAGGAATCCATAATCCCACTGCCGCCACCATCCCTGTGCTCCTCTTCAAACATGGTAAAGTTCTCCACCATAACGCTCTCGGGAATCAACTGGTGATGTAGCCGGGGGTACAGGATCGTCGACAACAAGTCCATTTTCTGGTAGTAGACGCGCACAATTGCCTGCAAAATAGCCGTGGTTATTCTACTGCCTCCTGCGGCGCCAATGACAAAGTCGGTGACATTGTCGCGCACGATAATCGTGGGCGCCGTCAGCGATAACGGCCGCCTTCCGGGGGACACGAAGTTGTAGATGGACGGCGTGAGGTTGAATGCATTGGGTACCTGCGGCTGGCTAAAGTCGTCCATCTCATCGTTGAGGATAATGCCTGTACGGTTGTCGTACACCATCGACCCAAAGAGGAGGTTCACTGTCGTGGTCATGCCCACGGCGTTGTTGTCCTTGTCGACCACAGAAAAGTGCGACGTGCCCTGTGGCTCCACAATGTCGTACTTGGGGTCGTAATGCCGCCAGTCAAATGTCTGGTTGCACGAAAACTTGCCCGCAAGCAACAATTCGTCGATCCAGCCAACAGCAGTGTACCGTGCCACCAACTGGTCTTGTCTCTGCTTGTCCGTATCTCCGAGCCGTGTCCGCACCGAGCTCAACCACTTGAAGCTCTCCATGAGCTTGTGGTGGAACAACACGTCACCTTCATTGCCACTGGCACCACCACCACTGATGTTGTGCACTTTATCAAAAAAGTTCAACCCCGCAATCAAGGCAAGCCCCGATGATACCCCGCTGCTCGTGTATAATGTGGCCGCACCACTAGCGATTTCCGCCACCAACGGCTCCTCTACCTTTACTTTGTACAGGGAAAAGTCGTCTGAAGTGACGATACCTCCCCACCGGGTAATCGTCTCGAGCAAAGAGGTGACAATGGGACCCCGGGGGTCATAGAAAATAGCATCGGAGCCGTTGTTGGCAATCATCTCCAATGTGCGCGCATAGTTTTCCCTCTTTATCACATCACCCTCCTGCACCAACCGTGTCTTTTTATTGTCTTTCTTCTCCTCTTCCTTAAAGATGAAATCCCACATTTGCTTCAACACGGGCACTTTGGAGAGCACCAACTCATCTTCCTTGGCCACCACGGTCTCAAACACCTTGGAGCATGCAAAACCATGCCGGTTCAACTCCACAACGGGCGAAATCAACTCGCGCCACGTGAGTTTGCCGCTGCCGTGCCGAGTATACAACTCAAAGAGGCCCTTGAGCTCTCCCGGTACGGCCACAGCAAGTCCGCCAATCTTGCTCAACACGAAGGAGCTGCCGTACATATCCTTATGCGCGAGAAGCGGCGCCGTCTCTCTCGCATCGATGGAAATAACACGGCCATTGCTGCCAAGTCGGCTCAAGATGAACCCGCCACCGCCAATGCCAGAACTGTGCGAGTTGACGGAACCAATACAGAGTGCCACCGTTACGGCTGCATCGGCCGCATTACCTCCCTGAAGTAAGATCTGTTTGCCCATAGTGGAGCAGAGTGGGACGTCGCTGGCCACCATCGCGTGCGCACCCACATGCAAGTGCTTCGCTGAGGGATGGAGGTCCGGCTGTCCGATCTTATCGGCAAGCGGATCGTTTATGCCATTGACTGAGGGTGGGTCGATATCGTGGAGAGCAAGGTACGGGTCTGTGCGCATAAGATCTGGGGGAATGTGCTGGAGAAGAGAGCCTTGGTGTGCGGGGAAAACAACTGGCAAGGTTGCTACTGTGTGGAACGACCAGAATGTGTAAGCGAGGAGAAGGACCACGGAGATGGCCAATGACACCTTTCTCGTAAACAACCCCCTCACCCCCAGTTCCTGTTTCGTCTCCTGTTTCTGTATCTGTATTTGTTTTCCGTTCATGGTGGTACTATAGTGATAGAGATAAGCACAAGATTACAAATTTTGTGGCCCATTTTTGTTGTTGTCTTGTTGGTCGCAAGATCCTGTGGCGCGCGCCAACTGCAATAAAAAGCAACAGCTTTTTATTTCTACACATGAGTCTATTCAAATACCAAAACTATCCGAGTTGAACGCGTGCCGCAAGTTGGCCTTGTTGGCAGCATGGTTTTTGTCGTGCTTGTTGCCTGGGGGCACCATGTTCATCATGACATTGTCGCTCGCCTTGGTCAACGGCACGCGCGGCGCCATCCCCGCGTGCGATGCCTGCAGGTGTGGCTGGTACTGGTACTGATACTGGTATGGCTGCGGCTGCGGGTGTGGGTGCGGGTGCATCGGCACATACTGCTGCTGCTGCGATGATAGGGCGCCTGGACCAGGATAGTATTTTTGTGGGGACGCATACTGCACTGGTGGTGGCTGGTACTGCCCGTAGTACTGAGGGTACTGGCCCATTGGTGGTGAAGCTCCAGCGGAGTATCCTTGTGGCGGTGGCGCCATTTGGGGGACAGAACCAGGCATGGGCTGACTCTGGGCAACAGCCTGTACAGGCTGCTGCGCGTACTGTTGTGTGGGCGGAGACACGCGTCTCTGCTGAATACTCAGTTGCGGCGCTCCATACGCCCTTGGCAAATGTTCCTGCGACCGCGGATGTGAGCGTAGCAGGTGGCCCACGTGGTGCGGCAAAAGCATGGGCCGCAACTGCTCGCTGGATCTAGCATGCGGCCACTGTCCCTGTGAGGCCTGTGCTCCCTGCGGGTACACACCATGCGGGGGCGGGCCTGTATGTGAAGATGGCGGTATATGGGCCACAAACTGGCTGTACTGGCTCGGCGGCTGTGGCGTCATCGGCTCCGGTGATATCTGGCTGTACGTTTGTGAGCTCTGCTTCTGCTGTTGGATCAGCGATACCACGGGCGAACTGACGAACCCCATAGACGGGGAAGTGCACATTTGCAGCTGCTGTGGAAGAGCAAGCAGGTGCTGTTGTGGATGCCGGTGTGTCACAGGTACAGCCACGGGACTGTACTCCTGAATATACGTATTGTCGGGTTCATTGGCTGCTTGTTCCTGCTCTGGTAAGGGAACAGGCAACGGCTTGTCCTTGTCGACTGGGATACGTTTGCTCGTCTTTTCGGAAGTAACAACTGATTCAGCAACTGGAACGGGCTCTGTAACTGGAATTCGCTCTTCCTGTTGCACTTGCGCTGGCTCTGCTATGTCAGGAGGTGAGAGAATCACCGGTGATGGCATATTCCCTGGTAAAATGGCAAATGGAAAGCCAGCCGCCTTTGCAGCTGCCAACTGTGCTGCCTGCGCCTGCTTCTCCAACTTCTTCTTTTCCTTCCTTAACCGTTTTCGCTCAAGTTTCGCCAACTCTTTTTCAGTGGGACTGATGCTGGTAGGTTTGAAAGTGTTGCTCTGAAGAGAATCAGGCGTTGTCACCGCTGCTGGTGGAGCTATATCCACGGACGCAAGAACTACAGGCGGAGTAGAGACTGTTGTTTCCACAACAGGGACAGTATCCACATTTTGTTGCTGCTTCATTGGGTCGAGTCGACTAGATTCGAACTCGTTCGCAGCCTGTTGCGTTCTCAAGACAGCATCCACCATTGACGCCACCTGTTTCTTGGGAACTGCTCTCTGGTCATCCTCTCCGGGTATGTGGTAGTTTTCAAACGGCTCGTCGCCAGCAGGTTGCAGCTCTAACCCATCTGCTTCCCAGTCTTTGAGGTAGTTGTCAAACGGTTCGTGAAATGTATGGTTGGAGCTTGCAACCTCTTGCTGCGACAACGTCGCGTTGCTGCCATTGGCAGTAGTCACCCCATCATTGCGCTGTGTTTGCCTAGTGTGCTCCCTTGGTGGCGCTTTCCGTGTCTTTGCCACTAAGTTGATCTTGCTGGTACTGCTCGCAAGCATGTCGCCCGTCGTGAGCTTGCAAAAGCGCGATGACACCGTCTCATCCACCTCTTCGTGTATGGAAACCTGTTTCTTGTGCTCTCTGTACTCAGCGGTGGTGATCGACGAGGGGTAGATGTAGCTGAACTCTTCGCTAAACAGCCGGTCCATGGAATCGTCCTCTTCGAGAGGTGCCTGTGGCAAATCAGAGGCCCGCACCACGGGCTGTGATAGTGCCTTCTCCACTGGCAGTTGCAGAAGCACATCCTTGTCGCTGTGCGTGTGGCTGCGGCTCTTGGTGGCGCTCAGCTCATCCCCAGGCAACGGGGGCAACGGCGCATCGCCTTTCTCCAGGGACAACCTCTTGGTATGCTTCTTCATCCCTGGTAGCGATGTCGAGAGCGATAAAATCCGCTTGTCAAGCTTAAAGTGCTGCAAGTACGTGTCCGGATGCATGGTCTTTTCCGTCACAACAATCCATTTCTGGAACCCCATAACCTCGGCCTCCACCACGATGGACCGACCAAACACGCGCTTCAGCTGCGACGGCTGGTCAGAGCCGAGGGAGGAGAGCCACGTCCATATATAGTAGTCCTGGATCAGCACGTCCTTGATTGTGATCTGGGAGAACAACGGGATATCTTCTTCAGTGGTGGCGCTCTTCCTATTCACATGCCACCCGGGAACCAAGTTGTATCGCGACTCAATGGGCTCTTCCGTTATCCTCGTCAATATCCTCCTCGACTCGTCCGTCAAGCTATTGACAATGTCGCTCGTGCCCTTTTTTGTAAACAAGTTCTTCAAGATCGTGTAGTTCTCCACCGAGAGGAAATCGTCCTTCTTGTCAAAGACAAGGCTGTGGCGCACCTTGCTGATCAACTCGTATGCGTTTTTCGAGGGCTGCGTGGTGGACACGCACACACAGGGAATGGTTATAGTGCTACGCAACGCCTGCTGTTTCTGCTCCTCCGGTGCGGGTGGGTACTGCGTCGTAACTAAGAGCGACTGTAACGTTTTGGGGATCTTCAACGTCTCAGTGTCTGCTTCTGGCAACATTGACCGCAAGAACGCGAGCACCAAGTGAAACAAGGCATCCATGCATGAACTCCACGTCTCTACACCCTCAATGAAATTGTGTTCCACCGTATCCTCGGCAGTGGCGTCGTAGAACGCCAGCTGCATGTACTTGTGGTTGCTGCTGAACGCCCAGAAACTCGCCATCTTGCTGATCTTGCGCCCGCTGAGGTAGTTTAACTGTGAGTTGGCGGTGATCGAGAGGATCAAGTCAAGGAAATCATACACTATCGACGCGTGTGCCGGCGACAGCAAGCACTTGGGCATGATGGACAAGAACGCATTCTTGGGGAAATCGGCCTCAGCCTCGCGCCGCTTAAACTCGCAGTACACGTCCCAGCCAATGACCTCGTTGTTCGGGAGCCGCACCCAAATGTACTTGAGGCAACAGATGAGGGTGAACTCGTCGTACTGGGCGCAGAGCGTCAGCAATCGCGACTCATCGGTGATAAACTCGCCGTCGGGGGCTATGACACTGAGCAAAGCCTCGAGCCGGTCGTCGTGGATCTTGGACCGGAAAGGCAAGAAGATGTGCGGGGTCTTGGTGCCTCTCTTTTTCAACTCCTGGGTGATGACATGGAGTGGCGTCTTGAGCTTCTTGCGGCGGAATTCGTGGGGCGGTATTATACCCGCTTCTGCGGATCGACGGTTGGACCCGGCAGAAGCGGTAGCGGGAGACTCTTGGGGTAGCTTTGGCAACTTCAACTTGGCCAGTTCGTAGTTGTACTTGACCATTGTGGGAGATGTAGCGTGGTGAAGGAACGGTGGTGGAGTTTGTTGTGGCTGAGTGTGTCTGTTTGTGGCTGGGTATGATCCACTGTGTGTGTATGGTTATAAAATTTTTACACCAAGTCGTGCTGGGGCCAGAGTCTTATGCCGGTGTTTGGAACAAGAATGAAACACAAACGCGGGTTGGGGCTCGAGACGCGTACTATCGGAAGTGAAGACAGTGTGTGTCTGGGGAGAAGTCTAGACTCTTGGGGATATACACTAACTATTCTGTTGTTGGTATGGTTAGTGATTGTGCTATGTGGTGGTGGTACATTGTCAGGATCAGCGAGCGCACGCTCAGCTCTACCTCTTTCCCAGAGTGATTCTATTTTTGTCTCTTCCTTTCCCTCTTTCTTTTGGACATTTCCGTTTACGACAAAACCAAAACAATCAGGTACACGAGACAGTGGGAGAGGTCAAAAAAAGGAGAGACTCGGGACCACCACCATGCGTGGTAGATCCGTGCATAACGATCTTGGTGATGCAGTGGTGATCTCTGTGGAGAGGTCAACCTTTACTGTTTGGTATTGGCCAAACCATTATTGATGCACCAGTTGGTCCCTGGATTGTCCTCAATTTATTGCGAAAAAAGAAGCAAAAAATGAAAAATAAAGCTTATCCATTGATAAACAGGGTATAAATATATCATTCTATAAGTGGAAACGAGTATACACACAGCAACAAATAAAAGGAAGGTCTTGTGGAGAAAACATCACACATACTAGTACAGTCTCTGGTTCATTGCTGCCAAATTCGACATGCTGCTAATCGCTCTGAGGTCGCGGTTCACGTTACTGATGATGCCAATACTGCCGGGGTTAGTGCTCCCATTGTTACCCATGGCAAACGCGTTGGCGCTGGCATTGGAATCGGCAGCAGCGGCAGCAGCGGCCGCAGGCAAGTCACTGAGGCTATGGTGCGACGTGATGTTGCCGGCGCCAAACATTTCCGGAGTGCCATCGCGCGTAACCGGGTTGGACACCATGTTGGCGGGGATCACCAGCAGGATCTGTACCGGTGGGGCCACCATTTGTGGCGGTGGCACGGGCGCAGCTGTGGATACAGGCACGGGCGCGGCTGTCTGTGGCCCCGTACTGTTCAACGTGGTGGGGATTGTGGAGGGCATTGAGGTCATGTTAGTCAGCGCTCCCTCCGTCATATGGGTGGCATATGTCGCCTGCCGGATTATATCGTTGAGCACATCGTATCCGCCCACAAACTGGTTGAGCATGGCACAGTCCTTGTGGCCCACAAGAATGTTCTTGACGTTGAGCAATTGCGTGCGCAACAGTGATACTTGCGCCGAAAGCTCGCGATAGCCGTTGGAGTAGAACGCAAGTTCGTCCTCCATCTTCTGCACTAACTGCTTCTTGCGCTGGCGACACTTGGATGCCGCTACTCTGTTGCGCTCAAGAAAATTGCGCCGCTTCTCATCATCCACATCGACTGCTGCGCTCTTCTCGCCCTTATCCTTAAGGGGCATGGGTGGTTCACTGACCTTAGGTTCGGTATTGTTCTTCTTTCTCCCTCTTGCGGCCTTGGGCTTCTTGGTGGCGGTCGCATTCTTGTCCTGATTTTTTCTCTTTTTGGCGGCAACAGGATCAGCAGGAACGGCAGCAGCAGTGGAAGCAGCAGTACCAGAATGCAGAGGCAGTTGTCCTTGTGGCAGCGGTAGCGGCTGCAGTTGTTGCTGTTGCACGGCCACGGTCACAGGCACCGGCTGGTTCGCCATCGAGCGCACACTATCGCTTCCCATACTATCATTCGTTTGTGGGCCGCTAAACGAGCCGTTGGTCTCCTCCCTAATCACCGGTGGTGGCTGCGATATCTGCTGTGGCATTTGCTGCGGCAAGCTCTGTATGCTCCCACTAGCACTGGGGTTGCTAGTGGTGGCAGGTATACCTAACAAACTGCTCAATCCGGGCGTGATGGGCCCGTTGAGAAAGGCGCTGGGAGTGCTCAAACCAGGAACGCCGTTACCAAACCCAAAATGGGACAAGCCACCGGGGGTCAAGCCCAGCCGAACGTTGGACTCGTTGGGCGTTAATCCCGTCTTGCGCAAGCTGGATACAAACTGGCTAAACTGTCCTTGTTGCTGCGCTTGTGTCAGTTGCGTCAGCTGCGTCAGCTGTACCTGCTGTGCTTGCTGCTGTGCACTTTGTTGTTGCTGTTGCTGTGGGTGTGGCTGCTGCAGGTTCGTGGACGCGTTGATCAAGTTGTTCCACAAATAGCCCGGGGTTTCGGGGTTCGAGTGAGGCGCAAGATTGCCGCCCCCATTTGTGGCAGTGCCAGTGTGGGCGTTGGGTGATAACAACGGGGGCAACTTTCTGCCACCCGGAGTGAACAAAGGCGGAGTGATACCGGGCAACTTTCCCGCAATGGCGGCGTCTTGGTTAGCACTGGAGATATTGACAATGTGGAGGTTGTGCTTGTTAGTGGAGTTGCCTGTGGAGGGCGCATCAATATCGGAGGTGTGGTTGTTGGAGTTATTGTCGCTCTGGGTGCCCAACGACAATGTGGACTCCTTGGTGGCAAAGGACCGCTCAAAAGGGTTAGGCTCGAGGTCAAAGTTGCTCTTGGACTGGGTAAAAGGCAAATATATTAGTATCACAAGGAACAAAGAGCAGGGAAGAGGACGATAAGGATGGCCCACGCCTATGATGTAAACGTACCTCGCTTGACATGGTGGAAATGAATTCTCTTGGTCACCTTGTAGATGGTCACTCAGAAGTAAACAAAAGGGCGTAAGTGATGGTGGGGTGGAATAAACTGGTGGTGTCCCCTTGATGGATGAAATGCGTGATAGATAGTTGGAGTAAAGGGTAGTAGTGGGAAGTATCGTAAACTACTAAGATCTTTTCACCTGTTTGCTTGTCGGTATACCAGCCTTACAGGGAACCAAAAAAGCAAAACAAGCAAATGAAAAAGGATGACGTAAGAAAGCAAAATTTTTTCGAATTACGTAAAAAACGTCTCGGCGTGTACACAATTTCTTTTTCCTTTTCTACTTGGATCTGGTCACGTGGTATGCATATATAACTAAGCATGTCATGTGGTCTGGGGAGTTTCAGTTCTCATGGACCTTGGCCCAGACCCACTACCCTACACAGGGCTTAACTAAGGAACGACTCCGCCACACTCTTGACTCTTACGAAAAAGCACCATTGCATATTATGTACTATCCACATACCCCGCTCTTACTTCCCCTTCTTCCCCTCGATGTTTTCGATAATCTTCTGAAACTTCTCGCGTTGGTCCTTCTTGTCCTCCTTGGCCAACTCTGGGTTCTTCTTCAATGCTTCCTTCGCCTCTTCCTCGGCCGACTTGTCCACGGGTTGGGCCTCGGGGAGCTTATTCTTGTCCACCTTGATGGTGGGCTCCTGCATCTGTGGCTGCTTGTTCTCGTCCACCTTGCGGCGCCACCCCGTCTTCAACACGTCGTTCAACTCAAACTTGGGGAACGGGTGCGCCTCGGTGCTGAACACATAGTGCGTCAAGGGAAACTTGCCCTCGTCGTCAAACAAGAGATACAAGTACTTCAAGGTTTCGGCCCACCAGAACGACTCAGTATTGTCTTTGAAACTGGGTCGCCCGTCCTTGCCGACTGAGGTCACGTCGCTCAAAGACGCAAACGACACGTCGCCGGCCTTGTTTACCACCTTGGTGTACTTGATGAAGTTACGGAAAATCTCGTAGCCCCACTTGCGGTACTTGTCATCCCCCGTCAACCGGTAGAGGTAAAACAACGACTCCACAGTTTCAGGCCGCTGCAAGTTGTGCCGGTCGAGCGGCTTGATGGCGAAATCATTCTTCTTGGTAGAATCCTGGTTGAACACAACAATTTCGGGTGAAAGGCCCGTGGGTTGGACGTCGTGGTACATCTTGTAGCACGTGTATGTCAACTCCTCGCCAAGCTTGAAATCAGCAGCACGCTCGTCGCTCCACCACGGCTCCTTCTTGGCATCAACAAGTGCCAACCCCTTGGTAGCGCCCACAGCAAGCAACCCACCGTAGAAACACACTAAGTGGTCCATCTTGGAGGAAAAGGGACCACCAATGCCCTGGTTCAACTCGCCAATAAAGGTCAATCCACTGGGCTCGGATTTGCCCACAAGGTGTTTGCGCACGCCCGCCACGGACTCGCGGTACATGTCCCAGTACACTGGCTCTTGCTCGCTCGTCTGCAAGTACTGTTTCAAGAGGTACTCGTAGTAAGAGTCGCCACGCGACCCCAACCGAACCATCTTACCCTGGAACTTGCCAGTATCCGGGTTTACATAGATGGGCACCAACCCGTCCTGGGCCTTGTTGGCCTCGAGAACCTCCATGGCGCGCTCGGCCAATATCCACCAGTCGGCCTCGCCCGTGAGCTTAGCTAAATACTTCATCTCCAACTGCACTGTGGCCGCCTCAGCCGTCGACGAGGCGCCGTTGTCCACGTGGTTCTTGATCCCGGCGCCTGTCTTTAAGTTGACTGAGGAGTAGGGGATGCCCGAGGGGCTCTTATATGCACCATGTAACGAGTTCGCCAACTTTACTGCCTTGTCCAAGTACATGTCGTCCTCGCTCAAGTGGAACGCCGACAAGAGCCCACCGAGCATGCGGATGGTGGTTTCAAACGTGTTGACGCTGTAGGCAAACGAATAGTCCAAGTCGTCGGCGATCCATTTGCGCGCGCGCGCCACCTCGTCCTCAGCATCCATAATCATCAACGTATCGACCGAGTCCACAATCATCCACCCCAACGGCTTGGGGCCCATGTTCTTGCCCAGCTCGCTGAGCGGGAAGTACACGTCCTTGCCCCAGCCAAACTTTTCATACGTGTGCCAGCTATCAAGCATGGCCTGGCGCACCTCATCTTGGGCGCCCTTCCAGCCCACGGGGCCCATTATGGACCCGCTGAATAGGCTGTTGGACGCCATGTAATACACGAGATATAATCCGAGCGAGTAGAGCAACCCCTTGAGAAGCATGGCAATTGTGCGCTTCCTGCCAGTGGCCTTGGGCTGAAACGTCTTGTCCTTGTAATATAGTGGCAATGTGCTGGCTTTGGGTTTGTCCTTGTAGCTGGAGTTGCCGCGGGATACGCTATTGATGCCAAATGAAAACAGCATTGCGGGCAGTGATGGTTCTGAACAGCAAAGCAGTGAGAGTCGACCAAAAAAAAGAAAAATTTAAATGTTGGAACTGATTTTCAAAAGCCACGCGTGGGTGGTCAGGGGGAGGGGAAGGGATAAACTTAGCTGGGAGCAGTCTCGTTAGGGGAGCAAAGACACATTGAGAAGCGGAAACTAGCTCTGCTGACCCGTATATACCTATTATAGATATGGTGCACTACAGACAACACTTCTGGCAGCCGCCACAACCATTTCGGTCTATTCCGATTTGATGTGCTATACAAAAGAAGTTCTATCACATGACTAGAACACTTCCGGTGGTTGTGTCGAGGAGCAAGGAGTCAAAAAAAGACCCAACTCTGATCTATACACACACATTTTTTTATTACCGACCGTCGGCCAAGGCTTGGGGCCAAACGCAGGAATGGTTACAAAACGCACAGACGAGGTGAACTGGCTTTGCTCCATCTTCACGTGCACACAACCGTACGGCGGAAGAGGGATGGTTGGGAGGTGGTTCAGTGGTGCATATGCACCACTTGTCGGCCTTGGCAGAAGACAACACCTTCCTGCACGATAAAAGAGCCTCTCGTGGTGGTTATTTCTCCATGTGGCACCATATACAACCACTTCCATTTGCGCAAGATTTTTTTTATCTCGGCACCGGCAGAGTCGGCAACAACGGCATCACGCCAGCCCGTCTTTCTCCTTCCCACCGCTAACAGGCTATTATATTCTTGCTAGGTTCATTGTCCCAGTGTGCGGCGGCAGCGGGAAAAAGAGGAGGAGAGAGGGAAGTTCCAGAGGAAAATCAATCCATTCCCTTTCCTCCCCAACGAGCCCGTGTCCTACAACGGTTGGGCTAACGCAGGGAGTTAAAAAATGGAACGGGTGGTGGTAACGCTTGGTGCAGCAGTTTAGTTTGCGGAGGGGCCGGAGCCGGGGCAGGGGGCCGAGGATAGTCCCTCGTCAGTAGAAACAAGATATGTATGCGTTTCTCACTCCCACTTTGTGGTTTGGTATCAGAGGGCATACCCCACACCCGGCGTACCCTGATCCAACATGACACACACAATCGCATTGTTTGCAGTTACCAGCAGGTGACTTGCCCAACACATACACACTCCACCTGCACAAGAATGCGCTTCCTGTGACAAAAAAGCGCCACCCCCAAAAAAAAGAGTGAGATGTGGGAGACCCGATTTCCCCTTCAGCTTTTTCTTGTTTCTAACCTTCTCTCTCTTTTACGCCGCACATCTCGTTCGCTCTCGTTCCCTGTTTCTCCTCTTGTTCTCTTTTTCTTTTCCTTCCCGCCTGCGGAAATAAACAACTTCCATTCCACTTAGAAAAAGGACTCCTTCTGCTTTCACCACCTTGCTTTACACAAACCAGCAACAGCCACCAGGTACATACACACGGGAGATCTTTCTATATATTTACCACAGCCGTGCCTCTTTTTCCTCAGTTCCCCACTCACCGTGTCTCCCCCCTTTACCCACCTGTTGATCTCCCCCCTCATTGCAACCGCTTGTGAGCACGAGCGGGTAATCACCGACTGATCAGCCGCCCTAGTCAATCTCGAAGGGCCAATAAAAAATTTTCTAAACCGGGCCGACCTGACCTACTCATCACTATGTCGGTCAGAAACGAGTCTCCCGAGGAGAGCGACTATAATCAATCAAGCACCCTGCCGGCGGCGTCGGTGGCAGATGCCGCCGACAAAAAGAAACTCCCCAGGAGACAGGTGGCGTGCAAGAGCTGCCATTCATTGAAGGTCAAGTGCACGCCCTCGGACCCGGACAACCCCGAGGGCTCCTGTGTGCGGTGTCTTAACGCTAATAGAAAGTGCGAGATTGACTTGCACCAGCCTAGAAAAAGGAGAAAGAAAGCCGAGATTCTCGAAGCACGACGGTTGGCTGCTGCCGCTGCTGCGGCGACTGACACAGGATCTGGCACAGGTGTTGGCTCCTCCACCGGCACCGTTTCTTCACTTTCAACAGGGAATAAAGGCCCACCGCTAAGAATAGCAGCACCGGCCACGGCTACGGCCCCCAACGCAGGTACGCTGCAGCCAGCACGCTCTGTGTCCATGATACCCGCCTCCTCATCGACGCCCGGGCCGCAGAATTCTATTCTGCAAACGCAATTGGTAGTCGCACCAATCCAATTTTCCGGGTCCGATATGGCGCGTGATTCAATGCTACCCCAGTCGAGCTCGTCCAGCATCAACTTTTCCCCCGCCAACCTCAGCCCGCTCGTGCCTAGTGATGCCAACACCCCCGTGTCGATCATGCGGCTGGAATTTAACCCTATTCTGCGGTCGCAGACGGTGTCCGCGGCTCCCGTCGTGTCCAGCACGTTGAACCCGGCCTCTGCCTCTTCTGCCGCCGCTTCCACGTCCAGTACCGTTCCGCGCATCATGTCGCCGCTCGTAGCCACTGACTCGTCCATGTACTCCACGCTGCAGAAGGACCAGGAGATTTTCCGGTTGCGGCAGCGCGTCAAGGCGTTGGAGAATCAGTTGGTGCGCAACCACCACGGCCGGAGCAAGTCGTTGGTGAGCAACAACGACACAGTTTCCGAAGCGAGCTCGCCGCCATTTATCTCCAAGTCTGACTTGGAGCATGAGATCAGTATCCTCGCCGAGTCCTCGGAAAAGTTGACCGACTTGACCAATCATTTGAATGCCAGCGCCAACCGCCGCGCGCGGTTCTTGCACGACGGCAAGCCCATCGACGTTATTTCCAAAGGGCTTATCTCATACGAAGATGCCGAAGCGCGCGTCAAGCTCTACCGCGAAGGGATCTATGCTGCCAAGCCACTCATCGAGGTGCCCAATGTGCCTGTGTCAGAACTCCAGAAACTGCAACCCTTTTTGCTCAACGCGGTAATCTCTGCCGCCAACCTAATTGTCAAGGGTGGCGACATAGACCAGGCATTGGCCTTGGACAACGAAGCGGTGCGCTCGATGGCGGTGGAGGTAATGGTGGTCGGCACCAAATCCATCGAGTTGATTAAGAGCTTTTTGATTATGTGCTTATACTACAACTCCCCCGAGTTGTTTAGGCAGCGCCGGTACCACATGCTTAACACCATCTGCGTGGCGTTGGTGCATGATTTGGGCATTTTTGGAAAAACCACATACTCATTTAACAACACTGAGGGCACTGTGCGGCCGAATAGTGGCAACCCCACCACCGACGAGTACCGACTGTTGGTGTTGGTGACGTACTTTAGTACTGTGAGCATCTGCTTGATCTTGCGCCGGTCCATCAACGTGAAATGGACGAGCTATGTCGAGGAATGCTGCAGTGTGCTTGAAAAGTCGACCGAGAAGCGGTACCGCAACCTTGCGCGGTTTGCGCGCATGAATCTCATGTTGGACAAGATCCACCATATCATCCACGCCCTGGATATCCCTGAGCGCCGTTCGTCTACGTCACGGTACATTACCCTGGAGTTGCAGAAATCCTTGTCGGCGTTGCGTACCAAGCTTACTAACGACGATCACGCCGAGTTGGCGTATTACTACTCCGTGGAGGCGTACTTGCACGAGCCGTGCTTGACCAATATCTTTACACAGGACGAGAATCAGACAGTTAAACTTGACAGCAACGCTGTGCGCTCCATCTCCAACTGCACCAACTCGTGTTTGAACGCGTTGGACGAGTACAATAAGTTGGACTTGGAGCAGATTGCCCTGATGCCGTTGGCGTACTCGTCGCGTGTGATGTACACGGCAGGGATGTTGCTAAGACTCCGGTACTTGATCTTATCATTACCGTCGCACATTGAAAAGGACTTGGTGCCACGGCACGCCGTGGTGGCTACTCAGCGGACCGTGAAGTTAGTGGAACAGTCCAACACTATGCACCGCACCAACCACTACTTGACCAAGACACGGTTGATCTTGCAGTTGTTTATCCAAACGTATGCCACCCAGGTGCATGGCTTGTTGAAGAAGAATGGCGAGACGCCGCAGAATTTCAAGCCCACGGAGCGTGAGGCGTATGAGCTCAAGAGCTTGACCACCATGTACAAAGAATCCCGGTCGAACATGGGTGCGCTCAATGACGACCAGACATCCTTAGACTTGTTGTCTTATGCTGCCACCGTCTCTGATAAGGATAGAGTGAGGCGCCTGGTGTCGGAAAGCGGCAACATCCAGGGCGAGCGCCGTGCACCACCATCGGCTGCGTCCCCTGCGGCTGTGGGATTTGTATCGGCTGGGGGGACGCCAGGAGCCCTCAACGGAATCAACACCACCGCCACCACTACAGGCACCAATACCAACCTCAACACCACCACCAATACGAACACCAACCTGCCAGCTGCAGTGGTGCACGCCACCACCAACACCAACACCACCACTACGGGACTACCCAGCTTTTCTACGGCGGCGCACTTGCAGCACTACCCTCAGACCAATATGCTTCACGATAATGGCAATGGCAATGGCAATGGCAATGGCGTAAACTACCCCGGCGGCACACCGCCACCGCCCCTCGTGTCACCCGATGTACGACAGTTTAAACTCCCCTCCATTTCCTTGGGCCGCGGCGTGAATGTGGGCAATTTCGCCAATGCTGACCAGTTGGAGAGCTCGTACATGCACTTTAACGACGAATTCTGGTCCAACTTGCTCAGTACCGACGCAGACACCATCAATTTCAGCAACAACAACTTGTATTCGAATCAGTTGAACGATGAAGTGTTTTTCTCTAATTGATATTGAGCAGGAACTGTGTGTGTTTGTGCCATTTATTTATTTTGTAACGCTCAGTATAATAAAGAATCTGATAAATGGATGGCTCATAGCGAGCCGTTGGAAAATGAAAAAAGACAATCCTTTGCAAAACAGGACCCAAATATAGCTGCCGCCACAACCATGTCATCTGTTGACAGCCGCACCCGGTTTGTCCTAATTGATATACTCCGCATAATTGGCGGAATCCTCTTTATCAACGCCATGGCGTCCTGGTGGTTCACGTCTACTTCTATGTGGGGATACCACGGGAAATGGACAAGCACGCGGTATTTGACACACCAGCTCCTCCACCTGCATGTTAACTTGACCCTTGCGGAATTGGCGCAATACGACGGCAAGCATGGCCGTGCTGTACCCCTTTACTTGGCCATTAATGGATCCGTGTATGATGTGAGCGATAATGCCGCCGTGTACGGCCCTGGTGGGGCGTATCATAAACTCACGGGCAAGGACGCAGCGCGAGTGTTTGTCACGGGGTGTTTCATGAAACCCGATGAGTATACTTATGACTTAAGGGGGCTTGACGAAGATGAAGCGCGTGAGGATATTGCGTCGTGGCAGCGGTTCTTTGAAGAGAATAGTCGGTATTGGTATGTGGGCACCGTGGCGCACGAGCCCATCACGGGGGATGAGCCTGCGCCATGTGAACATATAAAGTTCCCTGGAAAGAATTAACAGGGACAACAACAACCAAAAGCAAGGTTTTCACTTCCTCTATATGTATGTAGGTATTTACCTTCTTCAGGTGTATCATTAGCACCCCTCTCCTCACGCATCGAGGGACTTTTGCAACACGCCAAGCAAGTGGGCGGGCTCTTCGAGACCGATACTGATGCGAATCAAGTTGCGGTCCACCTGCCACTGGGCTATCTCGTCCAACTCCTGGTAGTGTGCCAAGATGGCGTAGGGGCACGCGAGAGTAAAGTTGGTACCCAACGACGGGCCCTTATGGAGGTTCACGGCGTTGAAAAACTTGACCGCCATGGCCGGATCGTGGAACAAGAATGAAATTAATCCGCCATAGCCGCCACCGGGATTTTTGATGGCGTCGTAGTGCGCCTTGGACCCGCTGAGGCTGGGGTAGTACACCTGGGAAATGAGCGGGTTCTGCCGCAACAAGTCCACCACTTGCACCGCTGTGTCGTCAATCTTGTGCACGCGCTCAACAAAGTCGCGTGAGTTACGCTCCAACCACAATGCGTCCTGGGCCCAGAACAAGTCCTCGTACTCACGATTGAAAAAGTCCTTCAAACGGGCATAGTACTTCGACAACGGGTTCAATACCAAGGACCCGGCTAACACGTTAGAGTCTCCGGAAAACACCTTGGTCAACGACGACGCCACCATGTCGGCATAGGGCAACACGTGGATGTTGATAAAGTTCCCCACAGTCTCGTCTACCACTACGGCAAAGTTGTACTTGTCGGCAAGCTGCCTGATGCGCGGCAAGTCAGGAGTCTTCAAGAGCGGGTTCGAGGGACACTCACAAAATAACGCTATGATCTGCAACCCCTGGGCGAGTTCTGCCTCCAACTCGTCCAATGACTGGTCGTCGCCCATGCCGAGGAAATGCACCCCAGAGCCAAACTTCTTGAGAATGTTCAACGTGTCGACGTAGGGAAACCCGAACATGACAGATTTCTCCTGGAAGTGGTCACTCGTGTGTAGCAACGCGTGGTGTGCGTAGAAAATCGACGCCATGCCCGAGGGAAACAAGTACACATCCGTCTCTGAGAGGAACTTGCCGCGCCGGCTCTTTTCCATCTCCTCGATCTGGCTATGCGACTTGTCCATCTTCCCGCAGATGCGCCGCCGCAACGCCGCCTTAGCCTGCTGGGTGAACTTCAAGTCCAAGAGCCGGCCAAATTTCTGCTCGATAAAGGTGGTGAACTCGCGCTCGGCTTCTTCGTTCCCCGCCGCGCTCGCTGACGCCGACCGCAGGGCCGAGATTGAGGGAGACCGGTTCTGAATCTGTTTTGCCTGGTACTCCTGCTTCAAATGACCGCTGGCACGGCCCGTGGCTGTGTCGATGTCCTTCTCAAATAACTCCTTCAACACGTACTCGCCCATCCGCGACGAGATGCCCTCCCCCGAGTGCTGCCAGTAATTCTTGGCGAGGTGGTAGCGGTCGCCGGGGAAGAACACTACCCCAATGGTGCACCCAATGACCGTAGAATGCTCCTCCTCGGTTCTGGGGCTGGGCGTACTTAACTGCAACACCCGCATGGCGGCTTTGCCTTTACCATCGCCTTTGCTTTTGTTTTGGATAAACTGGCGGCACCGTTTGGCCACCTTGTAACTAGGGTAAACCATGCACCGCTCCCCATCACGGCCGTACTTGCCCTCGAGCAAGCGGCACAATCTCTGAATCGACGAGTGGATGAAAAACCGGGGGTACCCCGAGTTCATCTTGGACACCACCCAGTCCTCGCCTTCCTCGTACCCCACTGTCGCCTCCCATGTGGGTAAGGTGACGGATACGGCATGCGGAACGTTGGGGATGGGCATCCCTATCTCTTGCGATGGCATCTTTCGTGAGTAGGGGTTTTTGGTGTATACGTGACGTCAATGATTGGGAGAGTGTGAGTCAACACACAAGAAAAATTCGCGATTGCTGAAAGACCAAATTGGTGGAAGCTTTTTGCTTTTGTTCTCTTTTTTGTTCTTTCTTTTCTGGGGCTCCTTTTGTGCAAATACATTATTGTGGTATATATATGCCTTAGCCTAAGCAAAGTGCAACATACTAGAAAGCAATGACCCATCTCAGCAATAGCAGATTTAGCAACTCCACTATGATTTTATGCATATGACCGAACCTTCCTGGAGGCGCTTTATGTCACTGGCCGTGGCAGCACCATTGGTGGTGGTCCCATTGGTGGTGGCAGCCACGATTGGTACAGCACTGACATTGGCGATCTGGGCAGCAGTTCCCGCTGGTGCCGCCTGCTTTCTATTGTGCTGCATGTGCGACTGCACCAAGTGGCCCGCTGCCAAGGCCGAGCAGAGCGACAACTCGGCCGCCAACACTGCCGACGCCACAATCTTGGCCAACTGGCGCGCATTATCGCCCGGATTAGTGGGGTGCGGGCCACGCACGCCTAGCAAGTCCAACATCGCCGCCTGAGGCTCCAAAATTGTACCGCCGCCAATGGTGCCCACCTCGATCGAGGGCATCGATACCGAGATCTTTAAGCCGCCCGTCTCTTGGTCCTTGTCCATAAGCGTGATACAGTTGGACGACTCGACATTCTGTGCCGGGTCCTGGCCGCACGCGAGGTACACGGCCGTGACCAAGTTGGCTGCATGTGCGTTGAACCCACCCACAGACCCAGCCATGGCTGAGCCGACCAAGTTCTTGGACACATTCAACTCGACCAAGGCATCCACGTCCGACTTCAAGACCTTAGTCACCACGTCGCGGGGGATGGTGGCAGCAGCCACAATGGACTTGCCTCTTCCCTCGATCCAGTTGATGGCAGCGGGCTTTTTGTCGGTACAGTAGTTGCCCGACACCGAGATCACTTCCATGTCATCCCACCCGCATTCTTCCACCATGTGCTTCAACGAAAACTCTACGCCCTTGGAGATCATGTTCATGCCCATAGCGTCTCCGGTGGTGGTTCTAAACCGAACGAACAACAACGTGCCTGCCAACGCCGTTTGGATATGCTGCAACCGGGCAAACCGCGACGTCGAGTTGAACGCCTTCTTGATGGTCTTCTGCCCGTCCTCGGAGTCTATCCATAACTTGGCAGCGCCGGCGCGCGCCAACGTGGGGAATCGCACACAGGGGCCTCGGGTCATGCCATCCTTGGTCAACACCGTCTCCACACCACCGCCGACGTTGATGGCCTTGCATCCGCGCATGGTGGACGCCACCAAGCACCCCTCGGTGGTGGCCATGGGGATATGGTATGGCTTACCGTCAATCACCAAAGGCCCAGCCACGCCCACAGGCAAGGGCATGTACCCAATAACGTTCTCGCAGCAGGCGCCAAACACGCGGTCGTAGTCGTAGTGCGCGTAGGGCAAGCGGTCGGTATCCAATACAGGGGCTTTGGCTAACTTGGCGATGGCCTTGCGCCGCACCACCACGGCGCGGGTGTTGTCGGCCAACTGTTTCTCCAAGGCGTACAACGGCAACTTGCCGGCCACAACCAATCCGGATACTTCGTCGTCGGACAAGGTCAGCACCTTGCCCTCCTTGAGTAACTTGGCACATTCGTCGAGAGGTAAGGCTTTGCGTGGAGCCCGAATCTCGAGTTCAACAGACGAGGTGTCGTTGTCATCGTCGTTACCAAGGCCATTTTCGGTGGTGGTGGCGGTCGCAAAGCTGCTGCTGTTGCTGTTGCTGTTGCTATTCTCCTCCTCCTTTTTGTTCTTTTTGGCGTTCTTCTTCTTTTTTTCCTTTGCCTTTTTGCTCTTGCCCATGGTCTTGACGCCATCAGACGACTCCTCGGCACTGGTATCCGCCTTAGGTCGCAAAATCTCCTGCTCCAACAATTTCTGTGTGGCCGACACCTGGTACCGCGAGGCGTTCAAAAAGTAGATGTTGGTGACCACGGAAATGGCAAACCCAAACACGATGAATTTGGAGAGAAACGTGTCTCTGATGGCGCTGCTAAACTTTGTCAACATGAGGTAGGCGAGGTCTTCAATCTGTACGAGCGTACCCGCGGGGACGTAGAACCGCGCGGGCAACACCGTGACCACCGCGTTCTTGGCGGGCAAGTGCTTGAGCATCGCCGTTGACAAGTCCACGGCTTTGGGCAACGCCCATCTGTTGTCAGTGCTGTCGGTCTGGTACAACCATGAGCTGCTGAGCCAGAGGGCGTGGAAGGCCAAGAACCCCACACACATGGCCACCTTGAACCACAACACCGAGGAGTCCTTAGCGGCAAAAAAATTGGTCTCGTTAGGGTGTTCAATGGACGACGACTGTTCAGCCACCTTGGCGGCAACCAACGACGAAATTCCATCATCCTCCAACGCTTGTCTCAAGTCATCGGTTCTCTTGGCGCGGTTGATCTCCACCTTCAACGCCAAGATCGCTGCATAGAAGGTGTGCGCCATGACCAAGTCAAACGACAAGATCAATGCGCTCAAGATGCAAAAGTTGCGCAACCCCGTCAAATGGCTGGCGTAAATGGAGCACCCTATCAACGCAGTCACCACAACCACGTGATCACGCAACAAGCTCAACGTGTGCGACGACACAGCCTTGGACACGATATGAGGTACATCTTCCGAGGATGCGTTGGACTCTCTGGCAACAAATGCAGCAATGGATACCTTGTGCTTGAAGCCGATTATGGCAACCAAAAAAGGCACGCCCTCGGAAAGACTCAACAACGAGACCTTGGTGCCCAGCACGCGGTTGAATACCACCAAGGCATACATGGCGGCAAACGCCGACGACGTCAACGTGGCAAACGCCAACCAGAATTTGGAGCCCACCTGTCTCATATCAACAAACACCTTGGCAAGGGTGTAAAACATAGCAACCCATGCCACCGTGATCAATACAATGTCAAAGTTGTCTGCGGTGCGGATGGACTCGCGCACCTTCCACAACCCATGGCGCGCGTACTCGTAGTACTTGCCGGCCTTGCTGTGGCTTCTCGCCTTCCAGGTGACGCCGGCGTCGGTGATTCTGTTCAACGACTCCAACTTTTCCTCGACTTGAGAGTCGCCGACAACGAGGAAGCGCTCGTTGGGCAAGTCGCCAGGGAAGGTGTCTGGGAGGTCTGGGAGAGAGTCGTGGTACCGTCTGAACCTAAGGGGCACCACAGTCAAGTGGTTGGCGTGGGCATACTCTTTGGCAGTAGCAGCACCAGCAGTGGTGGCGGCATCGACGGCACACCACGATCCGTCCTTGATATAGTAGCTGACGCCATTGACATCGGTGTCAATGTTTTCTGGGATGTAGTCGTCGACAATGGACAAGTAAGCCACGGACGCTAACAATGCGGGTATTATAATGAAGTGGATGGGCTTGTGTGCCGCAGTTTTGGCGATTGCACTCGTAGCCCGAGCCACAAGGTTAAGCATGGCTGAACAAGGGGTGCTGTGCTTGAGTAGGGTGGTGCAGATGAGAGGAAAGATGGGGGAATAGAACCAAATGGGAGGGGGTGTGCAATTTTCCTCGTCGTGGCAAATGAAGGTGAAACTTGCGCGAGTGGTAGCAGTAGCGGTAGTGGCAGGAGCAGGGGTTGCCGACGCAGCAAGAGGAGGAAGGGGAGTCAGTAGCGGTGGAGCAAAAATGGGCTGGTTCTGGCGTGGAAATTTTTTTCTCTCCTTCTCTCCTGGACAGACTCGCGTTGTTGAGCAAAAAAACTCTGCGTGTATCAGGTTGTGGTAGCTGTGTAACGTATAGTGTGCATGCAATATGCAAAGTGAGGTTTGTATGGTGTGTGGTTTAGCAAGAAGGCACTGGTGCAGCGGTTTCTTTCTCTAGAAATTGCCAAGTGGAAAGAAGGAGTGGCACAGAGTGGTCAGGGAGATCTTCTTCGCAAGGTCGAGCGGGGAGAGGACCAAGAAGCGCCACTGTTGTTCTTGTGCTAAGGGTGGGGATGTATACGATAACATCGTCGTATACCAAAGAAAAAAACTGGGCGTGAAGAGAAAGACCACAAGACGCGTGCTCACACAACTAGTAGTGCCCCTGACAAAAACGGACCGAGCTATATTAATTTTATGGTTTATGTACTTTCTAAACGCAGGGTTTACTTCAACGAAACCAACTTAATATCAAAGGTCAACTCTGAGTTGGGAGGAATGCCGGGTAAAGCCTGCGAACCGTAGCCCATCTTGGCAGGAATCACCACTCTTCTTTCGCCATTGACCTGCATACCGGCCACACCCAAGTCAAAGCCCTTGATGCACTCGCCCTTGCCTAAGTTGAACACAAACGGCTTGCCCGATGTGTTCTTGTCAAACACCTTACCGTTTTTCAACTTTCCAATGTACCGGATGCCAACCTTGTTACCGGACTTAGCGGCCTTGCCGGAGCCGATTTTTCTGTCCTCAGTGATAACCCCGCCCAATAAGGTCTTGGTGGGGAACTTCCTCTCGCCCTTGGCCTCCTTGGTGGCGTCCTTCTTCTCGACCAAGGTGGAACCAGTAGGGCCCTGCTCCAAGTCCTGGGTGAACTGTACCTTCTTGGCGTCTTTCTGTGCTTCCTTCTTGGCCTTCTTCTTCTCCTTCTTGGTCTGGGCGGGGGTGGCCTCTTCCTCTTCTAGCGCTCTCTTCTTGGACCCCTTCGTCTCCTCCTCCTCCTCCTCCTCCTCGGCTTCCTCGATCTTGCCCTCTTCAGCGTCATCCTCATCCCCGTCCTCTTCAGGGTCCACCCCGTAGATGATATCGTCCTCATCGTCCTCATCGTCCTCATCGTCCTCATCATCTTCGTCGTCCTCGTCGTACAATTCAAACTCGTCGTCCTCGTCTTCCTCGTCGGCAGGGTGCTCGATAAAATTACCGGTCAAGTGTATGGGGTACGAGCCGGTGACGACAAAGTACACCTCTTCGTCGGGGGTGATGGTCAAGTCTAAGGTCTGCTGGTACTGAACCTTGGGCGCCAACGTGCACAAAACGAATTCCTCGATTTCGTTTTCATCGTCTTCCTCGTCGTCTTCCTCGTCATCTTCACCCTCACCCTCCTCATCGTCACCCTCTTCCTCTTCCTCATCATCTTCATCCTCTTCCTCCTCCTCTTCATCCTCGGTAGTACCATTAATCTGTCTCTTGATCTCCTTGATTGTTTCCTCGTCCAATTCATCCTCCTCTTCGTCTTCATTGTCGTCGACCTCTTCAGCCTCGTCGTCAGCATAGTCGTCGATAAAGGCGTTGCTCTTCTTCAAGATTCTTAACGTCGATGGCTCCGCCTTGTCGTCCACCGCCTCGGGGTCGACGGCAGCAAGGGTCAACCGGATGGTCACGGGAAACTCATCTTCGATGGCAGGCACGGGATTGAATGGCTTAATGGCCAAGTTGTAGGTGGCAATGGGAGTCAAGTTCGACATGGGTGGCGGGTTACGGTCTGCGATGAGCTTGGAGGGAGAAAAGAGGGAGGACAGGTTGTAATTTTTTTCCCTGCTCTTTCTTGCTTTTGTATGGAAACTTTTTCTGGTCTCGCCAGTTTGGAGATGAGCCTTTACCAGGCGAGCACAACGTGCGTCGCCAGAGTGGGCTTGAGGGGTGTACGTTGCTGCTACCCACCACGGCAGTCCCCACATTTGCCCATGGCCCGATATGCCTTCTACACCAACTAACCTATCTTTATACCGTATAACCTCTGAGCAGCTGTCGCATAGAACAACTACCTTCTTAGACACCACCTCTGGGGGGCCAAATACGTGTGTCTACCAAAACACCGCCCGCTTGGTCCCTCTTATGCCCCCCCCCTTTACACGCTGATCGTTTCTTGGGATGTATTAGAATATACAAAATGGAGTACACCAATTTAAGAGTGAAAATGGAAACCTAGAAAAGGACAGCATACTCTCATGATATACTCGGATACTGCGCCTGTTTTTCCGATCCCTATATTCGTTGTTGTTGTGGTTGTGAGTTGATTTTTTGTTGTTAGTCGTTGTTTTGTTGTCGTTCTTTGCTGTTTGTGTTGGTATGCAAAGCTTAGAACTTCAACAAGTGAGGCTTGTCACCGCTCTTCAAGGAGAAAGAGGCACCCAAGTACTGCTTCAACAATGGGGTCTTCTTGATCTCAGTCAACAAGGCAGCATCGACGGTCTTCTGGTCGGCAACTCTCTCGGCCTTGATTTCCTTCTTCTGAGGAGCCTCGTTGAACAAGTCGGCCTCGGATTTCTGCGACTTTGGCGCCTTCTCTCTGGCAAAGTATTCGACGTTGAACTTGGAAACGTCGACACCCTCAACGTTGACCTTGGTGGAGGTGGCAATAACGTATCTGGCGTTGACTCTTCTCAAAGGAACACCGTTGACCTTGAATGGACCAGAGACCAACAAGGTGTTGTCCTCGAGGTTCTTCAAGTAGACAACTCTCTTGCCTCTGAATCTGCCAGCCAACAAGATCAAGACAGTGCCTGGAACAATAGAAGCTCTCAACTTCTGTGGACGAGCTGTCTTTCTGGTTTGCTTTGGGACAGCAGCGTCTTCGGATTGGTACCACTTTGGAGCCTAGAGGGGTAATAGTTAGTATTTGGTGCTGAGGTGGATGCTCAACGGCGAGGGTCGAGAGGGTATGAAAAATGCAGAAGAAAATGTGTGTGTAGAACCACACCAGGCGGGTGCTTCCTGGATGGAAGTGTTTGGCAAGTGCAGTGGTCTCGCTTGCTAGTGAATCAGTGGTGGTGTTCCTATCAATCATTGGTGCTGGTGTTGGTGTTGTCGCTTCTTCTGGTGCTTTTGCCTGTGGTTGATTCTGCCCCCATTTTCACTTCTCCTAGTGTCCTTCAAACTAGGAGATGCTGGCGCACTCATTCGGTCCGTTGGCTTCATTTACTTTCTCTCCCTCATCCTATTCGCTAGGTATCGATAGTCTCACATACGACTGAACTCATTGTTGACTCTAAGGTTGTTGGTTATATAAAGCTAGATATTCAAATTTTTTTCGAACCTTCTTTTTTTTCGTTGCGCCAAACACTCTGGTGCTACAGTCACCAACCCTCGCGCGGACACACAAGCAGGAAAAAAAGTGCTATATGCAGTGAGGGTACAAACCCTAATGCACGTGACAGAAATATCTGCTTTCCCAAACGGCATGTGCAGGAGCCCCATTGCGACAGAACGACAAAGTTGCCACTAAGGACCGCAACAGCACCAAAATCGCCGCAGCCAATGCTTGTGTAAATTAAAACATACTATATTACAATTGGTACAAAACAGAAAAAGACGCTACTTTTCTCTCCTCTCACCCTTCACGTAAAGTACTTGATGTTCACCACCAACTCGCCTTGGCCCACGGACAAGGTGATGTTCTCGGAAACGTTGACGTAGTCGGCCAAGTTCAACGACGCCTGGCCCACCTCCACGCTCTTGCCAAAAGTATGGTGCTCTCTCAAGTCAAACAAAAGCTGGCCGTTCTGCACCGACCGGAAGGGCACGCTCTCGCTCCACTTATATGAGCTCGTGTGCTTGTCGTACTTGGTGGCCCGCGTCTTGATCAACGCCTTCAGCTTGGTGGTAGTCTTCAACGTCACTTTAACGTCGTAGTTCTTGTCGGTGGCGAACCCCTTCGCTTCCACCACTGTGGCTCTGCCGGGGATGGCATCGGGGCCAATCATGCTGGCAGCAACCACGCTGCTAACATCGGTTGCGCCGCTGACATTACGGCTGTGGCCCGGCAAAAACTGCGGCCGCTGTGGCACCGGCAAGTGCTCCTCGCGAATGTTGGGCAACGCATTTACGCTGGAAATCTCTGCGTCCTGCGTCTTCCTAAACTCTCTCTCCTCTTGAGGAACTTCACCAGGACCGACCCGGTCAGACTTGACATTCTGCTGGTCCTTGTCATTCGAGTTGTCCTTGGGGTTGTCTTTGGACCCAGGGTTGGAGTGGCTGCTCGACTTGGTACTCTTGGAGGGACTAAAATGCGACGACAACTCCTCGCCAACGTTGTCACTACGCCCATCGTCGTACACGCTAGACGACTCATCACCAGCACCGGTATCAGTACTCTCGCCATGTCTCTTTCCGTGCTTTTTGGTCTTGCTGCGGCCAAAGCTCTTGAGGAAGCCTGTGCCCTTGGTGACACCATCACCAACGGCACCAAGACCCGTGCCTACTGCGTTCTGCGCCATAGTGGCAGCACCTCCCACAGCATCCATGGGCGCGCCCGTGACCAACGAGAGGTCAATAGGCAACGCCAGCTTCGACTGTACCGGTGGCCGGATGTACTCGGGAAAGAAGGTGACGCGCAAGTTCACATCACCTTGCGTGTCCAACTTAGCCGTAAACAGAGTCGATGTCAACGTAGGCACAGCCGAGAGGTCCAAGTTAGCCATGCCAATCAACCGGTCGTCGTGCGTGAGGTCCCAGTCAAACACCTCCACGAGCAACACTTGTCTCGACCGCGAGATCATGGGGAACTCAAACGCCTCGTTCCACATGGGATCCAATGTCTTTCTCTTCTTGTCCGTTTTGTAGATCTCGATTCCATCCAATTTCACAACGCAGAATGGATCAGACTTGCCGTTGGTGTCCATGCTCTTCAAGTTGTCGGCACCCACAATCTCCATCTTAACTTTACCCACGTCGAGGATGGTGTCCAAGGGCGCGAGCTTGGCAATCGACGGCGTAAACTCCAACTGCACCTCAATCTCGTGGCCGTCGCCGAGACTGAGCTTTATGGGCTTATTGAACGACTGTTTGTACACATCGATGGTGTTGTAGATCTTCTCCACGAATATGTCGCTGGTGCTTGTGACCTCAGCCACCTTGGTCACCCTAAAGATCAACTTAGAGTTGGGCAAGTCCCGCACAAATGTCTCGCCGATGGACGCCGCATGCAACCGCTTGCCATCCGACACTGGAGAAACACCCGAGGGGTACGCGTGCTCATCAAACAAGGTCTGTACGTATACATCGTACCGGCTGAAACGGCCGCCAAGCAAGTGCACCGCCATGTCGCCTGCACGGTACTTGATGGCATCCTCTAACTTCAACTCTACCTTGGGCGGCTCCTTCAAGTCATCTTCATCGAGCTCGATCCACTCAAATTCGGCCGGGTTCTTCTTGTAGATCTCCTCATCGCGCTCAAGGAGCTCCTTCTCGCGCTGCTTCTTCTCCTCGAGGTCCTCCAAGTACGCCTGCTTGTTGTTCAACTGCGACAACGAGTACGTGGGGATAGTGGGGAAAAACGACACCGAGTAGTAGATGGAACCCACGGGCTCGGCCTCAAACAACACTGGCTGTTCAAGGATCTCGTCCGAGCCGTCGTAGCCCAACCAGTAGCCCTCGTCGTTCTTGCGCAAGAAATCGGCAATGTTCACAGCCGCAGTGCCCAATGACCGATCCTTACCCTCGGGCTCGGCGTCCATGATCTGCAACAAGTAGTGCTGGTGTTCGTTGGCCACGGGCAAAAAGTACACCGCATTCCACTGCGGGTCAACAGTCTCGGCTAACTTCACCGTCTTAGCCCGCAATTTACCGTTCAAAATCACCCGCACGTAGGGATCAACGAACCCCACCGATTCCAAGTTCTTGAGGCCCTTGGCACCGCGCAAGTGCAATCGCATGCCGCCAATGGGTGCGCTAGTAACAATCTTCTGGCTGTAGGCGTCATCCACAGCCAACGGCTTCCACCCCGCAGTAATCCGCACCTTGGGTGAGGGCCCATCAGGGTTGATGGGCGGACACGTGAACCACTGTTGCCCGCGCCCGCTCTCAAACACAATATCCTGCAAGTTCGCCTGCAAATTGGCCACGATGTTGTTGTCAACAGAGTCGCGCACTAATACCTGCACCGATGTCTCCGTCTGCTGCGTGATCAAGCTTTCAAACGTCTCCTCCCACGAGGGTTCATTTGTCTGCTTGACACGGCGGCACGCCTTGGCCAACTCATTGTTGACGTAGATTTCAGCGTATGGGTTCAACAACCCAATCACCGACCGTGAGATATCCAAGTCTTTGGCCTCGTGCAAGGTGAGCTTCATGATACCCACCTCGGAGTCGGTAACAGTTTCCTTGGTGCCGTCCTCCAACACGATCGGCTGCAATGTGGGGAAGTACTTGACGTCCAACTCTAGCTTGCCCACCACCTTGCCACCCTCCTTGATGTTCTTGGTCACGTCGTGCACATGGTCCTCCTGCAATAACTCGCCCAAGGAAAACTCGCAGTTGCCAATCAACTGGTCGTCGGGCTTGTCCTTGATCAAATTGAACACGTTAAAGTTGAGGAAGTTGCCCTCCAATTGGTTGACCAAAATGTACTTGGTCTCCAAGAACACGGGGTCGTTGGTCTCCTTCTTGGTCTTGGTGCGCTCGTCGATCTTGCCGTTATTCGAGACCTTGATCTGTACGTAGGGGTTGATGCTCTTGTCCTTTGTCTCGGGCCCCGTCTTTAACTTCAAGCATCGCTTGATCTTAACGGCCACCACGCCAATGGATCCCGCCGACTGCGATGCCAAAAGTTCCTCGACATTGACATCGAAAGAGTTGGGCGCGTAGAACATGGGCCGCAAAGTGGCATGGATGATCCCGTTGACAAACTTGGATAACCCGGGGATGAAAGACATGATATCGATGCCGAAAGTGTCGCCTCCCACGGGTTTCAACGCATAGTCAATCACGGGGGGCTCCAAGAACTGGAGCGACACGATCTTGACGTGGGGGAAGTTCAACGAGAGCCGCAACTTCACCTTCAACCGGCCTGTGCACGACATGTCCTCCACGAGAATGGGCAACGACTTAGAGATGAACGCCTTACCAACGGTGACCCCGAGCGCAACCTTGGGGTCAATCTTCCTTTTGATCTCGTTCTTGGTCATGTCATCGGTGTCGTTGGGCGCAAACGAGAATGTCCAGTCCATCTCGATTACGTCGTGGCTGCTACGGGGGTACGACTTGATGGCGTCAATCCGCGGCGCCTTGGATCCCAACGTAAACTCGTCCAATGACAAGGCCTCGATACCAAACCCGGGAGCCTGGTCCTTCAAGATGGCGTTGGCCTGGAACATCACCGTCTCCGACAACGCGGGCATATAGATGACCCAGAACTTGTCCAAGAACGAGTTCATCCACTCCATCGTCTCCAACTCGTTCACCAACCGATTGTTGGCCTTGGTCCGTGTCATGTCATCGCGGATATTGCGGTTGAACCGCCTAAATTCGCTGCGATAAATAGAGCTGGTGAAGAGCAATACGAGCCCGAGTGACAAAAAGCCACCGCCCAAGCGCGCCACAAACCAGGCAAAGAAACACGTACCGATCATCAATCCGCAGTTCCAGTACCAGTCACCGTAGAAGTGATCGACAATGTACGCCTCTACGCGCTTGGTGTTCTTCAACATCGCCCGTTTGTCGTCCTCGGCTGATTCACCTGTGTCCCAGCCGCCCACGTTTTTCCATGAAAAAGTGGTTTGGTCGCGCACCCTGACCTTCTCGCGCAGCCGCTGCTTATTGACGGCCGCGGCTACGGGTGCCGTCTTGTTGTTGAGGTCGGTCTGTACGTCCTTGTTGACCTCCTTGACGTCTTCCCGGTGCATAGGCTCGCCGCTCAAAGCGCCATTGAGCTGGGGCTTTTCCTGTAGTTTTGCTGTGTCCTGGAGCAAAGAGCAGTTAGTAGCTGTCACAGTATGTATGGAGGATTAGCTCTATGGTGTGGGTCAAGGCAGTTGCCACCAGTAGTACGTGATGTGCCGTGACTGGTGTGGCCACCGTTGGTGGTGGGGGAGAACCACCCTGCGCTGAAAAAACCAAAATAAGGGTAAAGGGGAGCAGTGGATGGAGGCGCGGGGATGTATCATCGCCCCATGGCAGCAGCGTGAACCCTCTTCCCCATCCACTCCCACTCTGTGCAGGGACATACCTCGCTCATGAAGATGTGTAATTGTATGGTCAGAACTCAATTGTGTTGTATCGGCCTTGTGGTGTAGACTCTTCGTGTGTTTCTGAATTGACAGTTTCACGTTCAAATGGAGACGATTGCTTCCAGATGAAATTCGCTCCTCTCGCTCCTCATCCTCCTCCTTTTCTGGTCTTTGCCCCCTTTTTTGTGTCACGTTTTGGCTTATTACTACCATGTCGCGACAATCCCCAAGGGAAAGGCTGAGTGCGACACTCGTGGGTATGAGCTTGTTAGAAGGGAAGGTACTGGGTTAGACTAAGGCTGGTGCATTCCTTTGTAGAAGGGGCTATGTGTCTGCTTGGTCTTTTGTGGGTACTTTTTTCTATTCTTACTTTGACGTATGGTGTTATGGCCTTTCTACTATAATACACTATTTCACCACATTTTGGCAAGAAATGTGCAAGAAATTCGCCACAAACTTGGCTAATGTGACCATAGCTGCTTCTTCTCTTTTAGTTACTACACCGTCCCATCATTCATTACTTATGAGCTTCTTATTCTTGATACAAACAGAAATAATAATTAATGCTATCTTGTACATCAACCTATTTTACAAAGAACCGTTTACGTCATCTTCAAACAGACTCCAAGATAACATCCTTGAAACCAGAAGAAACCTTCTTACCCTTTTCTTCGGTGGAACCCTCACCGTGCAAAGCTAACAAAGCACCCAAGTCAAACTTTGGCTGCTTCAACAACTTGACTTTTCTGATGTGGACGTTTTGCAATGGGAAGATAGACTGGGTGGACTTTTCAATCTCACGGCCAATAACCTCGGGGATTAACTTGGAGGTCAACTGGGCCAAGGTGCAGTTGGAAACCTCTCTCTGCATAATCTCAGACATCTTCTTTCTCACTTCTCTCAACTTGGAGGATTGAGCGTAGGTGGTCTTCTTGATCTGGTTGGCTTGTCTCTTGGTGAAGGCAATGCAAAACACTCTCAAGACGTAATCATCAGAGGTCTTGACGGTGACGTTAGCCTCAACCAAAGACTGCCACTTTCTCACCAACGATCTCAACTTGTCGGAGGTAAAGTCCAAGCCGTGGAAGTTGGTCAACAAGTTCTTACCCTGCACCTCGTCGACTCTCAACTTGATCTTTCTGTACGAGTGGTCCTCGGAGCCCTGCAAGTCAGCCAAGCAGACCTCAAAGACACGACCCTTCAAGCCATCGGCGGCGTTCTTCAAACCGGTGGATCTGTTGATCAAAGTCTTACCAACGTTTCTGTTTTCGAAAGTGGTGGGAGCCTTAATGTCAAACCAGTCCTTTCTGGTGAATGGGTCAACGACCTTCTTCTTCAAGCCCTTCTTGCCCTTGGACAATCTCTTGTTTTTACCGACAGCCATGTTCTGTTGTTGTTAGATACCAGTTGAAAGAAAATAGTGAAAAATCCTCTCTTCAAGAACTTTTAACAGTATAGCGACTAAGGCAAGGAAAAGCAAAAAAAATTTGGGTGGTTGTGTGTGCGCAGAGTGTTGAGGGGAAAAGAAGAGATGTATGCCGTACTGTGCACGTGTAAAACATATAATAGGGTTGTATACCTCATCACGTGACAAATAGCTTTTTCTGCGACATTGTCCATTGCGACATTGTTATTTGCGACATCCATGCCCTTGCGAGGCAATGTGCAGACCGAAAATGTAAACAAAGCACCGCGGAGAGGAGGGACTGGCACATCAACCGGTTTGATCCAGTAACACGTCCCCAGCCAGCGCAAAGGGCAGCACCCACAAGCACTAGCAGAAACGCACACCTACACCCATAAATAGAAACATACACACATTCCTATGGATGACGACACACAGAACCAGACCAACCAGTATGTACTTTTATTGCACCTCCTATCCCATTCCCTTCCGGCCGATACTAACCACCACACACTCTCTAGGGTTGCCCTAAAGATCGGCTTGATTGGAGACTCGCAGATAGGCAAGACCTCGCTAATGGTCAAGTACGTCGAAGGCGCGTTTGACGAGGACTATATACAGACGTTGGGCGTCAACTTCATGGACAAGAAGATCCAGATCCGCAACACCACCATCACCTTCTCAATATGGGACCTTGGCGGGCAGAAGGAGTTCATCAACATGCTCCCGTTGGTATCGAACGACGCTGTGGCCATACTATTCATGTTTGACTTGACGCGCAAGTCGACGCTAAATTCCATCAAGGAGTGGTATCGCCAGGTGCGAGGATTCAACAAGACCGCTATCCCCTTCTTGGTAGGCACCAAGTATGACCAGTTCATCGACTTGTCGTTCCAGGACCAGGTGGAGATAACGCAGCAGGCCAAGAAGTTTGGCACCGCCATGAAGGCGCCCGTGGTATTTTGCTCCACGAGTCACTCCATCAACGTACAAAAGATATTTAAGGTGATTTTGTCGAAGGCGTTCGACTTGAAGTTGAACCTCGACGAGATTGTCAACGTGGGAGAGCCCATCCTAATCTTTAAGTAAGGGGGAGGAGTACCCTATAGGCTTGGTCCTTTTCTCTGATAACCAGCAGTTCCACACCTTTCATACACACACAGTATTGCACATGTATGTATATATATGTAGAGATACGTATATGGACCACGCCAATTCCCAGGCCTTGGGTCAATCATGTGGGCCAACAACAAGGGGAGATCATATGGGTCATAGGACAAGGGTCACTGGGTGCAGCACCTTGCATGAGGACTTTCCCAATGACTACCCTTACATCTTCTCTAAGCTGTTGGAGCGGCCCACGCGTAGCACACACCTTATAACCGAAGGGAAATCAGAACTGGGGAAAAAATACAGCGCCATAGGGAGATGTAAGACTGTCCAAAAAACAACATAAACAAACACTACCACATACCTGACTGACAACCACCACACACAGAAAAGCGTGTTGCTTTTACGCATACTCTTTTGACCTGTCAAGACTCATCATGGCAAAGAATCAGAAGGACCTTGAGGGGTGGCAAATTGTGTTTGACTCCGGCGGTAACTCGCCGCGCAAGAAGGGCCGCTCGAGCCCGCTGCAAGAGAACCTTACCTTGAAGCGTGACTGCGATGGCGCCATTTTCAAGGTCGGCGACGTGGTGTGCATCACCCGCGACGACGAGAATTTGGGACTTTTTACCGAAGTGGGGTTGATTAAGGAACTCAAGTTTGGTAACGACTGGTACCTCGATATGGTGGTATTGTGGTTCACGCGGATCGAAGAAGTGGAAAACGTGCCCGATACCATTGTCACGGAAGAGTTTGAGCTCTACGTCACGCCGTACGCCGAGAGCGTGCTGGTGGCCGACATTATCGACCATGCCATGATCATGACCGACAAGGAGTTTCAGAAGGTTAATGACCAGCCTATCGAGCACAACACGTTTTTGGTCCGGCGTGGGTGCGCCGACAGGGGCTCGTTCACACAAATCTTTGATTTTAAGGAGTTGATGACGCGCTTCAAAGACAACACTGACGGGTTTGTGGAAACTATACGCGAGATGATCTTGAAGTATGGCCGGAGTTCGTGCATTACGTCGCCGGAGGAGCGCGAGAGAAAGCGCAACAAAAACAAGAACAAGAGCCGGTCATCCCCAGTGTGCAACCAGCTAGAAAAGAAGAACGACGAGCAGGTGGACAGGACACAGACTCCAGATTCGGACGATAACATGCAGGAGATTGATCGTCCTTCCGAGTACAACACACGTGTAAGGAGACCGCGCGCGGCCAAGCAAAAAGCACAGGAGGCCATCACCCCCAAGAAAAGCACGCTGAAGAAGCAGACCAGCCGGAAAGAGATCAAAACACGCATGAGTGTGGGGTCTACAAACGGGAATACCGATATGAGTGAGCTTGACGATGTTCTCCATGAAAGCGAGAGAAATCACGATGTCAGTCACAATGATGCGCACGAGAGCAATGACGACGATTCAGAATCCAGTGCTGCCCTCGATGATACCGCTGATGATGAAGATGCGTATGATGATGCTGATGCTGAAAACGATGCTGATGTCGATGTCATCGATTTGGATGATGAGGATGAGGATGATGAGGATGAGGATGATGTCGACGACGAAGATGATTTCATTGATGATGCGCCCTCGCGCCGGCGCCGCAAAACTACTGCAGCAGAAGCTGTCAAACGTGGTTCCAGTCGCGGTTCCAAGCGCAGAAAGACCAGCTCCGCTAGGCTTGTTGGCACGCCCACCAAGTCCAAGAGCCGGGGTTCCCGGGACAGGTCGTTGCCGGTATTTCTCTCGCCCACCAAGGCAAAACCCGATCCCAAGCTTGACCCAACGTCGGCCGCATTTAAGGAGATGAAGGCGCGGTTGCACACGTCGCAAAAATTAAATGCATTGCCCGGGCGTGAAGACGAGTTTACCATGATCCTCATGAACTTGGCGCAGGCGGTGGAGGAGGAAGACGGGTGCTGCATCTACATCAGCGGCATGCCAGGCATGGGGAAAACCGCTACTATCCGCAACGTTGTGGAGGAGATGAGCCAGTACGAGGAGTCCAAGCCGTTTGACTACACCGAGATCAATGGCTTGAAGTTGTTGTCGCCCAATGTCGCGTACGAGATGCTCTGGGAGTACATCAGCGGCGAGCGCGTGAGCGCTACCAACGCCGCGCTCTTGTTGGAGGAGTACTTCAGCCGCGAGGACGCCAAGCGGAAGCCGTTGATCGTGTTGATGGACGAATTGGACCAGATCGCCGTCAAGAAGCAAAACGTCATGTATAACTTCTTCAATTGGCCTACCTACAAGAACTCAAAGTTGATTGTCATCGCCGTCGCCAATACCATGGATCTCCCCGAGCGGGTGCTTTCAAACAAGATCTCGTCGCGGCTCGGGTTTAGGAGGATCCAGTTCCGGGGCTACACGTTTGGTCAGTTGGGGGATATTATCAAGCACAGGTTGGAGATGTTGACCAAAAGCAGTAAGCGGAATGTGCTGATCCACGACGATGCCATAGGATTTGCATCACGAAAGGTGGCCAGCGTCAGCGGCGACGCGCGGCGGGCATTGACCATCTGCCGGCGCGCGGTCGAGATTGCCGAGCAGGAGTGGGAGAACCAAGGAGAGCAACTAGATCACACCCAAGAACCTCCCAAAAAGTACGAGGTGTTAATCTCGCACATTTCTGCTGCTATCAACGAGTCACTCAACTCGTCGTTAGCTAGCTACGTGAGCACGTTGCCGCTCGCGTCTAAAGTATTTCTCGCGGGATTGCTCCGGCGCACGCGCCGGTCCGGGTTCGCAGAAAACCAGCTTGGCGACATCATTGATGAGATGCGCGACGCCGTCACCATGTCCCCCAATTTCGTCATCCCCCTTGACGAGGACTTGACAGTGGTGGAGTTGTTGTACTCGGACAAGACGTTTGGGCGGGGCACGTCGCACATCCGTGTGCGCCACTTTAAGATCATTCTAAACGCCCTTGTCGAGGCCGGCTTGGTGGTACAGCAGCATTTTATCAGCGAACGCAACGTCCTGATCCAGTTGAACGTGTCTGACGAAGAGGTAGTATCGGTATTGCGGCGCGATGTGCAAATAGCATCTTTGTTATAGTAAGCGAAAACGGGCAGGTAAACAATAAATTGACACAACAGCATCAATTGATAGATCCATTTTGGCCTTTTTTTCCAAAACTCATCTCCCCTATTCTTCTTAGCAAAAGACGGGACTCCACAACATGACCACCACCATCGACCCCACCGACTACGTCGAGACCGATACCGTCTCGTTGAATTTTGCCGACACCATCAAACAAGCCAAGTTTGAGCTCGGCGTGTGTATGGCCGTGTACAAGTGGGACGAATTGGCCACGGCCGTTGACAACTCGTGGGGTGGGCCCAAGTCCGCCGAGAAGCGGGACTGGATCTCAGCAATTGTGATTGACTTGTTTGGCGACAATAAGATTGTCGACGTCCAGCTTATCGAAGAAACGTTGCTCTATGCCATGTACGACGAGTTTGAGACGCAGGTGGATAACGACAGTGCGTTGGAGATTGCAGCCTTGGTGATGAAGTTCTACCGTGACGTGAGTCTAGGCAACTACAGCGTTATTGATGAGTTGTATGCCAAGTGGCAGCAGAAGCAGAGCACTAGGGCAAAGGAAATTGTGCATGTCGAGGCCGACCCGAACAACCCCGACACCAGTGATAGTGAAGACGATAATGATAACGATGAAGGTGAAGATGATGATGACGATAAGCAGGAGAAAGACGAGCACCATTACCATGAACATGCACACGCACACAGTGGCGACGCTATGGAGGTGGACGATCTCCAGGGTCCTATCGTTGACGATGATGGGTTCGAGTTGGTGCAGAAAAAGGGCCGGAGCAGAAGGAGGTGATAGTTCCTGTATAGTTCTATATAACTACCTCACCATGACTATAGATTGTCGGCAATAGAGTTTCTCGGGGTGTTGCTCCTCGTGCGATTCATTGCATTTAGGGAGTGCAAGCTGGTGACCGAGTTGCGGTTCCGCTTGGGAAAGTACGATTCCCTGTCTTCGACCGACACCGACAAGCTCGGCGACAGCGGGGACGAGTATTGCTGCTGGTACTGTTGTTGCTGCAGAAGCTGTGACAGTTTAGACATTCTGAAGTCGCTGATCCGCCGCACCAAATGACTCGTCATATCTCCATGCGTTCCTGGCCCGCCACTGTTGAACCCGGAAAAGAAACCCTCCTTGGCCTCAACCTTAAAGAGCTTGATCTCGGTTGACGCCCAATGGTTCACACTCGTCAACGAGTTTTTCGCCCACTCGCTGCGCTCGTTCTTCGGATCCTGCCGCAAGAAACTCGTCCACTTGTTCACCGAACTGCTGATGTTCTTTATGATCTTGTTGCTCCCCGTGCTTTTGTTGAGCGAGCCGTAGATTTCACGACCAAGCAATGAGATGTACCACCCGAGTGACAAGTGGCTCCAAGAAAAGCGGAGCGGTTCCAGTGGGGTGCTGGGGAGAAAGTCCAGGGCAATCTGTCCGCGATGCTGCGCAATCATATCGGTGAAGTCTATCGCTTCGATGCGTCGCACCATGTCAAAACTGGCTACTGAGGTGCCGCGCATCCATATGTCGCTGAGGCTGAGCTTCAAGTACGGAATGACGACGGTAAGAATGAGCGATAAAGACGGGTTACCGGGCCACGTCTCGCCCAAAGGGCTATCCTTGCGCTTCTTCTCCCGTGCCTTTTCGGACATGCCCGTGGGTAAACGCGGCCGGAGCGAGCTCTCGAGATTATCGCCTTCGTCAACAACAAAACCTGTATTTGTGGAACCACGTGCACCTGCATCTGTCAGCACACCTGCATCTGCCCCTGCATCTGTTCCAATTCCAGCTCCAGCCCATGCACTTGCATCTGTTACAGCACCGTCGGCACTTTGTGGCGGCGACAGGAGCGTTGACACCGCTGAGAACGGCGACGGCTCCTCGATGCGCGCCAAATGGTTGCCCTTAAAGTAGACGCCCTTGAAGCTGAAGATGGTGTTCCACAAATCGTCAAACACCCCCTCGTGTTTCAACACGCAAAAGATCAACATCCGCGACGGCTGCGGGTGCTTCACAATAGCAAGACAAACGGCCCGGATTATCAACGCCACCAAGTCCGCGTGTGCTGGCTTGTCGAGTAAAAATGACTTGGACGAAAACTTGGTAATTGTTTGCACCACCATGGATGCAGCGTAGTACGATAACCCTCCCCGCGGGCTCGGGTTGTTTAACTTCTTTAGAGGGTCGTTGTGCACCGGCAATGAGTGCGTCGACACTGAGATCACCAAGTTGTACAAGAGCTCCACCAACGTGGCAAAAAGCGAGTCCGAGGTGATGCGCTGGCCCACCAACATGGCGCACACCTGGCCCACGAGAAAGTCTCTCGTGGTAAGCGGCGCAAGCGAGAGCTTGAATGTGTCAGGAAGCGCGTCATACGCACCCATGGGGTAGAACAACCCGTCGAGGAGCTCCAGCTCAGAACTCAAGTAGAGCATGAGGTACGCGCAAACGTGCACTAAGTGCTTGTGCGAGTGCTGAAACGCAAACACGTGGTATGCAAGGGCTACCATAATATCGTCAATGTATTTCCGAGCCACGAGCGACTTGAAGTGCTTGTTGCATTGTATGAGCTCCCATGTCAAGATGACACTCTCCATGGCCCAGATCAGCGGTGGCAGACTGCCTCTGATCATGGAAAACGTGGACTTGCTGGTACCGTCGGTTTCGGGGAAGAGTGGGATCTGGAGAAAATCGAGCAACGAGTTGGCAAGGTGCGTCAACTCGTGGTCTTTGTGGATCTTTCCCACATACAGCCGCACCAAGTTGTATGGCTGGCCTGTGTTAGATCCGACATTCTTCACCTCCTTTTCTGGGCTTGCTATGGGCACAGGGTATACCACCATTGCCACAAGCAACTGGAAAGCGTAGGTCACGCACAAGTGTCGTGCATCGGTAAACTCTGCAGTTGATGACACCAACCCGTTTTCGGCGCTGGCGCGCGACGACCGGCAAACGACGTTGATCAAAGAACACACCAAGGTTAGTAACTCGGTCCGTGGCGTCGCAGACACCAACAACGTCATGAATTGGGAGCCCGTGGACACCACCTGCGGTGCCGGGCAGTAAAAGGACGAACAGCCGAACGTGAGGATCAACTTCAACACCTCGGCGCGGTTGCCGTCCACAACAGGGTTTGGCGAGGAAAACTTGCCCGGCTGCAGGGCGATGCCAGCCTCCCAGAAACAGAGACCTTTGGTGGTTTGAGTGAACCCCTTGAAAAAGAGAATGCTCACAAGGTGCAGCATGATCTTGATGGCGAGATCGCCGGGGGAAGGAGCTGTGGACATGGTATTAGTAGTGGTGGTGCTGGCGGTGGCGGTGGAAGAGGATATGGTAGCTGTTATTTTTGGTGATGTTCTTGTGTTTGCTGCTACTGCTGCAACGACCAACCCGTTGGAAGGAGGCACCTTTTTAAGATACTTGAGCGGATCAAAGTCGCCATCAAATACCTGGTAGTAGTCCTTCAACTCAAACACCAACGGTAGGAGTCTTGTCAAGAGACGTACGCAGTTGAGTACTTCCATGGTCGTGGCTGTCGTGGAAGGCGCTGTGTCGACGAGTTTCAAGCATGCCATGCGCACCAACTGGAGAAAGTTGACCACATTCTGCTCGCGCAAGGTGCGCAACTCCTCGACCGTGAGCACGGTGTACAAGTCATCGGCAGTCTCTGGTGATGTCCAAAACACTCTCCAAAAGTCGCGCTTGTCGCTGGGGATGACTCGACCCTGGCCCAACTTCTGGAAATGGGCTTTGAACTGCTGTCTCTCCTCAGAGGTCTTCATTGGGAGCAGGAGTGGTGATGGTGGTGGTGGTGATAGTAGCGGGGAAGTGGGGATCGATACTACCACAGACTACCGGGTCGAAGGGGAATCAGTTGAGGGGATGGGGAACAATCACAATCTTCAGTGTCTCCTTCTTCGCGGCTGTATTGAACAATCCAAGGCAAGAGAGAAGAACAGGCGGAAAGAAACCAAATCAAGACCCGAAAAGAGCAGCCGGGAGAGAGTGGGAGAGAGGGAAAAAAATTGGGTGTTGCTCTCTTGATTTGCACAACGCTTATACACACACGTGCTACCTACTGCGTTTCACTGCACGGTGGCCACAGCCATGAGTGGAGTCTCCATGGCCATTTTCGTCGTCTTCATCATCGTCTTCCCGCTTCCTTCGATCACCGGCAATTGACGCAAACCCCACGTCAATAGCCATACCCGCAACGTAACCAGCACCGGCCCCAGCCCCAGCCCCGACCGCGCCATTGTCATCGTCGAGATCATCCGCATCGCCCACGTTCCGCAACACCTCTCTAGTTACTGGTAGTATCGCCAGAGACAATGGCCGTCCCCATGCAGCGTCCAAGCCTGCTTCGTGCCATTCGTTGTGCCACTTTCCCTCTCCTTCCTCTTCCTCAGAGTCGGTGTCGAAATGCATGGCCGAGCACTCGCCCATGGCAACGTAAACACTCTCCAAATCGCTCTTGAGGTGCTGAAGCAACGGATTGGTGTTGGAAACCTCACTTCCCACCCTTATTTGCAATTCCATACTGTCCTCGGTGGGTGCTGCTGCTCCTGTTGCTGCTGCGGTTGCCGCACCAGACGCGATCTGCATGTACAACATATCCTGGCCAAGCGCGTGTATAGTGATGTGTTGGTACGGTATTACCCACCCGCAATTATCGCCGTTGAACCAGATCACCAAGAACGTGTTCAAAACAAAGAGCGAGAATGAGTCGAAGCTGGGTAAGGATGATGCCGCCGCTTTGCTGGCATGTGGCGACACTATCGCATGATACAGCGGACCGCCACCGTGGATAACGTATTTGTCGTCGTTCGACGAAAATCTCGCGGGCGACGACGATTGGTATAAAGCTATTTGTATCGTATTCTCAACATTTGGCTGTTCATATATTATCCTTTGCTCCATGGAATATGGTGGTGCTAGTAGTAGTGGTGGCTTTCTGGTGTCTTCTGAAAAGTGTGCTGCCCTCGAAAAACTGTGGGCACAGAGTGCGTGAGAAAACGTGAAATAAAAAAACGGAAAGTACAGAAAATATGGAAAATGTATGAAATAAGGGATTCAGAACAAACTGGATCTATTCATGTCACGAGCAGAAGCCATGCATATATGTGTGAATTGTATCACCCCTGCCCCTGTCCCTGCCCCCGTCTCTCATTGGCCTAGCTGGATAGTTTCCGCATGAGTCTCTTGAATGCAAACCCGCTGCCGTCAGGGTTATCAATCCGCTCGCGTCGGCGTTCCGCCAACGTCTCCTCCATGTGCCGCCTCTCCTCCGGCGTGGGGGGCAACGCCTCATTGACGCGGTCGGCGGCTTTGGCCTCCTCAAATGACAACAATGTCCGCTGTAACCCCTCGCGGCCCAGCAACAATGAGCCTTTGGGAAGCGTGCCGCTGTTCAATTCCTTCAAGTGCGCCACGCTTTCTTGCTCCTCGCGCAAGACCTGGAACATCCGCGACATCTTACCAATGGCAATGATCTTGTTGCGCAATGCCACGCGCTTCTCCTCTAACGATTCGTGCTCGTCAGTGGGGGCACCTGCACCTGCACCTGCACCTGCACCCAATGGCGGTTCGGTCGTGGGTGATGTCACAGCAAACTGCGACGCGCCAACCTGCACCTCACTGAACGGCAAATCCTCGTCCAACTCTTCCTCAGTGCACACGTTTAAGATTGACACCAACATGTCGGTGACTTTCTCGCCCACAAATGGGAGCGACCACGTAAATACATCCATAAAGTGTGGCAACCAGTACGGATGAGGCAGCGAGTTAAACTGCCGGATGTTCATCACGTCATTCTCGTACTTCAACACCGCCGCCTTGTTGTTGTAGTTGTCCAAGTAGTTGGGGGCGCTGAACATGGTCAACAACGACGGGAACCCCATCGTGCGCGTCTTTTTGTACATCCGGTACCCGTCGTTCTGCGCCTCGTGCGCGCGGATGATCGACAAGAGCTTGGTGTGATCCAAGAACTTGCACGCGGCGCGGTACGTGAACGCGTACGAGCACCCGCGCACCGCATTGTTGACAAACTCCTGGTCCATGTTGTCATCATCGTACTCCTCCACGGGGTCTGCCCAGAGCAAGTCACACATGAGCCCCTTGGTAGGTGGCTCACGGAACCGGTTGATCTTGCGCACCGAGTCCAAGTTCGTCAAGTGGGGCGAAATGCCGCCGTGAACGCAGAAAAACTGCCCGTTCATGATGGCGGCAAGTGGCAATGCGTTGAATGAGGCAAGGCACTCCTCGTACAAGTCCTTCGAGTACTTGTGCAAACACTCGTTCTTGAACGTAAAGTACTCCGTCAAGTGGCGACATTCGTGGTTGCCACGCAACATCCAGAACGTTCTTGGGTAGTTCAACTTGAGCGCGTACAAGTACACCAAACACTCGATGGAAAAGCTGCCGCGGTCCACGTAGTCGCCCAAGAACAAGTACGCTGTCTTGGCGGGGTCACCGCCCACCTCAAACAACTTCATCAAGTCGTAGTACTGGCCATGCACGTCGCCGCTGATTGTGACGGGCGCCGGCACCGTCAAGAGCGTGGGCTCCGATGCCAACAACTCCGTCGCGTGCCGCACAATGCGGATCGCCTGCTCCTCGTGCAACCGGCCTTCATGGAAAAAGTGCTCTTTGAGAAAGGCACAGTTTGGTAAACCGTTAGCAAGAAAGAGCTGCTCGTCCGTGGGCTTGAATGTGGACGGCGCTTTCACCGAGGGCACAGCCCGCTCCACCGTGGAGTACTGCGTGCCTTCGTCGTCTACGTACACGGTAAAATCGCGCTCGATGTGACGCTCGGTCTGGATGGCGTGCAACGCATTATTTATCTGGATCGTATTTTGCTCAATATTGCTTGACATGGCATGGAATGTCGTCTTTTTCTGGTACTTTTGTGCTGGTCCAGTAGGGGATGTTGTATAATTACGGTGCTGGGATTGGTGAAGCTCGCTGTTTCACGCTTTATACCCACTCTATTTTTTTCTCTTTCTTCTCCTCCCTCCGCCTCTGTCAAGACGGATGAAAAAGGGTAAAGCAGCTTTTGTTTGCTTGCAGAAAGGAAGATAGCTGTTTCATATAACGCGGATCAGGTGAGAATAGCAGTGGCAAGTAAAAAAATAGGGGATTTAGGCGCACAGGATATGCTTGGCTAGCTCAATCGGTAGAGCATTTGACTCTTAATCAAAAGGTTGGGGGTTCGAGCCCCCCGTCGAGCTTTCTTTTCTTTTTCGTATTCACAGCACTACTTCCACAAAACTATATGCACCCACCTTCAATTGGCGTTCCAATATAGCATCTTCCTTCTTTTTTGCTATATACATACACATAGCTACTCGGAAACAACATAAATGACATGGGCTACGCCCTTGAACCCGTTGAACGAAGTGGTGGCGGCACTGGTGTACGCCCCTAGGTGGGGGAAGTAGAGCCAATCACCCACCTGTACGTCGTGGCTCAATAAGGACTTGCTGCTCACACAGTCCAATCCATCGCAAGTGGGACCCCAGATTGAAAACTCAAACTGTGCCTGTTCCTCTTTCTTCTCCTCCCCATAGTGGCACTGCTTTCCGCGGGTCAACACCCGTGCCTCGGGGTGCTGGTGGTCAAACAAGATGCAGTTCATGTTGCCATACACCCCGTCGTTGATGTAGAGCATGGTACAGTCACGCACTGCATCGTCGCGGCGCGCAATTACGTGTGTCGCCAACGTGAACGCATTAGCCACCATGAACCGCCCCGGCTCGGCGATGAACCGAACCCTGCCCTGCGTGTACTCCGCAGGGAAGTACGTGTCTAAGGCAAAGTTGACCATGCGCGACGACTCGCCAAATGTCGAGCGCTCAAACCCGCCACCAATATCGAGCGTGTCCATGTGGTAGTCCGTGGCCCAAGCTGCATCAAAGACGGCACGTGCGTCGCGCACCGCTTTGTAGATCGACTCAAAGTCCTTAGCGCCGGAGCCCACATGGAACGCCACCCCGCGCACGTTTAAGCCGAGCTCCTTGGCCACCGGCAACAACTCTCCCACGGCAGTTTGGACGGTGCACCCAAACTTGGTCGACAACCGGCACTGCGCCGTCTCGTCGTCGGTAGCGATGCGGAGCAAGATACCGCACTCCGGGTGGTACTTGGCCAACTTGTGCAACTCCTGCACATTGTCCGCTGTGGTCAAGCTGACGTTGCTGACGCGCGCGTGCCGGATGAACGAGTTGGTCTTGCACGGGTTTGCGTAAACGATACGTTCGGCGCCGATGCCAAGCCCCAACACAGTGTCGATCTCGGTCTTGCTGGCACAGTCAAAGTTGACCCCGGCTCTGGCCAACAACTTGATCACCTCGGTGCTGGTGTTGCACTTGACGGCATAGTGCGGGTGCACTCGGGGCAACGCCTGTTGCCACTGGTGCACAGCGCGCGCCACATCGCCCAAGTCGCACACAAAAAACGAGTCCTCGTCGCCAGCTTCACACACCTCGTGGTCAATGGTGGCGATGCGGGTCATCAACGCATCTTTGATCAACGCGGTGCTGGTGCTGGTGCTGGTGCTGGTGGCACTACCTAATGGAGCCTTTTCGACCGTCGCCTTAAAGCTCAAGCTCCGGGGTCTCTCGATACAATTAACCAATTGATTATGCTGAGGACCATCCTGGAGAACAATTGGGGTCATAACCAGATCCATCAACTAGGGAGTCGAGCCAGGGAAACTCTGGTGCAATGGGTTGTGGTAGGGATTGGGGGAGGGAAGGGAGGGGAAAAGTGTCTGTTCTAAACTAGTACAGTTCACTCTTTTTCTTGTTGACGCTGTGGCGGGCCTCAGCAAACTGTACTCACTGGAGACGAGGCGGAGAAAGGTGCTGATGAGTATAAAATAGGCTATGGACAGTTATGCGGCAGCTCTCGTTGTTGTGTAAAGTCTTACACAATCTAGGGTACAGTTGTTCTGGGGCAGGGAGTTAAAGCAAAGGATGAGTCGTACAAAGTATCTTTACTGATAGAAATGTGTTGTTCAGGTGGGAGGACGGGGAGTGAAAGATGGTAATCCTCTGAAGAATGTCCTGCGCGATCCGCGTAAAGCCTTGTTGAGATACTGACGTGGGTGGTAAAGTGGTCGAGGAAGAAAGAAAAGGGAGGGACCACCCGGAGTGAAAAATTACAAACAGCAAGCACAGGGGCTTTCGCAAAGCAGAAATAATTTTAAAATTTTTTTAACTCTGTAACACAGACAGCGCATTATTTCACGATATTGTGTAATTGCTCACAAAGGCGGAACAATTTTTACGTCGCTTGGGTGCACCCAGCTACACAAGTTACATAGCTAGGAATGGAGGAGTGTTGCCACATGCTCCCACCCTACAAGTCAATCAACGGCTCGGGCTCGTACTTCTTGTTCTGGACACTGCTCCCGGTGTTTTCAAACTGGTCCAACGTGCTCGGCAACTGTGGCATCTCTTGCAGCTGCTCGGTCCTGGTACTAGCTCCAGTACCCTTGTTGCGCTCATAGTTGCTCTCCACATTCTCCAAGGAAGGGTACTTGGCACTGGCGTCCTCGTACGCGTGCGCCGGCAACGATGAGCTCGCCCTTCTCACAAACGACTGCACCGGCAACTCCTGCTGCAAGTCCTCGGGTGGCGGGTAGTGCGGTAACGACACCGTCACGTAGTTGCTGTTACCACTGCCACTGACATCCTCGTTCTGACTGGCACTACCACCGCTGCTGGGAACAGTGTCCCGATCAAGTTCGCTCTCAGACGACTGTATCAAGTAGTCGTTGATGGGGTACCCTGCTTGTGACAGTTGCTGTTGCTGACATGGGTACTGGTGCTGGTGCTGATGCTGACTTGGTTGATGCTGTTTCTGTATTTCCATTTCGTTCTCGTCGTCGTCAAATTTTGGTTCCGATGGTTGCTGCACAAATACTGACGGCGCCTGCTGTGGCTGTGGCTGAGATTGTCCCTGGTTAAACGTGGGTTGGGCATACGAGGGATACACATTTGTTTGGTCATGAACCGATGGTGTTTGTGCCGGCGCTTGCTGGCCGTACCCCGTTAACTGCTGGGGAACATGGACACCATAGCTTGTTCCCTGCATCGGACCCTGCTGAACATCTCCAGTCAACTGTGGAGGCACATGCGCATCGTACCCAGTATTTTGCTGCTGTTGTGATGGTTGCTGCTGCTGTGGTTGTTCATAGCCAGTGGCCTGTCTCGACACCAAACCTTGCTGGTACCCTTGGGCCGATTGTTGCTGCAGCTGCGTGTACCTACGATACGCCGCACTCTTGGGAGCATCGATACGGTGGTTTCCATATGCCATGCTCAATTTGTTCTCCAAGAACGAGTCGTACAACCGCGTGATGGTGGAGATCTTGTTGTTCATCTCCAAAAACGTTTCGTACCGTTCAATGCTCTCGCGCAACGACCTGTTCACCTTGGGTTTCAACCGAATTACCTTTGCATGCAACTCGTTGAGATCCTTATCGTAAATCACGTTGGCCCGCTTCTTAGTGTCGTTGCGCAAGTTGTTCATCAAGGTGATAAAGAGGTTGATCTGTTCTTCTTCCACCTGTGACAAGTCCTCGCTATGTTGTGGGTAGCCCTGCATGCGCTGCTGTTGTTGTGGCTGTTGTTGTTGTTGCTGCTGGAATTGGGCATACTGGTTGGGCTCCTGGTAGCTGGGCAAGCTGATGTTGTATAGGTCCAGCTCGGGCTGGGCAGGTGCAGGTACAGAAGCCGAATCGTACTGACCTGCAGGTGCCCCTGTGTTCCCCTGGCGCAACTCGTACTCACGCAAGCTGGCCGCGATGGCCGCCTTCATCTCCTCGTCCTCGTCGGCTCCATCCCCCGCGGGACCAGCCAGCGTCAGCACTGATGTGGGCGCATTATATGCCGGCAACTGCAAAGCTTGTGGCAGCCCACTGTACTGCAAACTCAACTCAATGGCTCTTCGAAGCTGCTCGTCCTCATCATCGGCAGTAGCAGCACTGTCCTGGCCGTGGTTGTGCTCGCGCTCATGCTGTGCCCCCTTGTGTTTACCCGCCTTGGCCTTTTGCTTGGCGTAGCAGTTGTCGCAAACCCGCACAGGTTCCATGATCCCCAAGTGGACGAGAGGCACATTGTTGTTTGAGTGCAGCTGGCAGAAAACACCGCCGCACGAACGGCAGTGATGCTTGCGGTTGAGCATGGAGAACGGCGTGTAGCAGATCATGCACGAGTCCGAGTCAACCCAATCGGGCGGCACCTCCGAGTCGACAAACTTTGAGTTCAACGACTGCAGACCCGCGCCCGAGGTGTCCGACACGTGCAGAAAATCGTAACCTTCGTTGATCAACCCCTGGTAAACTTTTTCGACGTAGTTCAACTGCAACTGGTTCTCAAACACGATGGTCCATGTCTTGACCAACGACAAGATCATCTCGCCCACATGCAACTTCGCCTCGTTGTGGAGCACCTTCAGTTCCTTGACGTTGTAGTGAACCTTGAAGATAAAGTCCACGAGGTAATCGATAAACTCCTTGGTGGCAATCTCTACCAAAAAGTGGAAGCCGCTGTTTTTGACGCATAAGTCAATGAGTTTCAACGTGGACGTGAGTAAGTTGGGGTTGGCGTACACAAGCGTCAACCGCTTCTTAAGTGCGCGCATGCACTGTTGTGGCGGAATCTGCTTCGACCGAATGAGGTCAGTGATTTCAAACGCGGTGGCGAGGTCAATCTCGCCATTAGGAATCGACTCCGACGTAGCCTCGGCGATCTTGTTGTCCAATTCGAGCGTGGACGCTGCAGGCGAAGACCCAAACCAGGACATGATACGTAATGGTGGTATAATGTGTTGTTTTTCCTTGTGGATACGCTTGTGACGGGCGGATCTAATCTGGGTTGTCTGCTGACTGACTCCTTTTTCCTGTCAGTTTCCTTCCCATCTTGTCATTCACCACAGTGGCGACTGGGAGAAAACGAGGCAAGGCGAAAACAAGGAGGCGAGGAAAAAAAGGGTGACTACAGATGAAAGAAAGCCTGTATGGTGGGAGACAATCAAACTGTTTGTGTTGTTCTCTATCAAAAACAGTATACTACATCTGTGGTACGTACTATACCTGAAACACACCTATGCATATATGCATATGTATACAGCAAGTAGTAAAGACAAGTAAAACAAACTGTACAAACCAGACGGAAATCAAATCAATGTCTGTTGCTGTCACGGCCACTTCTTTTCTTACTCCTCTCATCCTCCTGTACGATCACTTCAAAAAGAACCATGCAGATGCTAATCCCAACCCCACGACCGAACACCACCAGTACGCGTCAAATCTGTTGTCGAGTCCCTGCTTGCGCGCGGTGGTGCGGTACTGGTTCTCTAACGATCGCTTGATCTTGCGGCGGCGGTGGTTCAAGCTCGAGTCGGTCTCGCTGGCGGCATCGGTGGGGTTCAACGCCTTGGTGGGCAACATCACCGGCGGTCTGTAAGCTAAGTACAACGGCTGCATCTTAGACCCATCAAACTGGTAGATCTGCAACGTCCACCGACCGTGGTAGGGGTCCACGTACACCTGGTACGTTTTGAACCAGGTGGCCTGCACGTACCGCGTGTACGTCGATTTCAGCGGGTCGTCCGAGTTGCAGGGGTCGGAGAGCAACTGTCTCCCGTCCACAGCGATAGGCGTGAGCACGAGTGAGCCATTTGACAAGAGCTCGTACGTGCCGTGCTGGTACGTGACCGAGGCCACGGGGCACGAGTGGTTCTGGGGGTTGCCAACTACGCGGTAGAGCGCCTCCTCGTAGTGGCCATCTGCAGTAAACGAGTATGAGATGCCAGGCAAGTCAGGCTCGATAAGGAGCTCGTCCACGGGGTCGTAGAAACCGGGGCCCGTAAAGACGGTGTTGGATTTCGACGTCCACGTTCCCTCCAACTCCTGCATGTTGGGGTCAGCCATGACGCCAAGGACGGATAAGAGCGTCACGACGAGCACGGAAAGGGGAAGCTGTGGTAGCATCATGCAGGGCTATATGTGTGTGTGGTGGGGATGAGGTAGGTGATGGTCTAAAGATCCAGGGATATAGGAATGAATAGATGCTCAGGGGATAAAAAGTGATGCTGGGATAAACGAGCGTATGTATAAAAGGGGGGATGGAGCACTGTTCTGTGTGTATGTGGTTCTGTGGACTGTACTTTAAGGAAGAAGGGGAGGGTTCCTATGAAATGAGTTCTGGCAGTATGTTGGGGTGTGGTTACGGTTGTCGTGGTTTATACGTAACTTGTGTTGAAGAGATTTGCTCCTTGAAACTTTTTTCTGTTGCACTCTTTTCCTCTGTTGCTGTTCTATTTTTAATGTTTACACGATTTTCTCGCGTTGCGTCTCTCTCCAAAGGAGAGGTGTCGGAAGGAGAGAGTTGAGTTCTCTGTAGAGAGAAAAAGAAATTTTGTTGTTAATCTCTCTCATGAAACAAAGGGGGTCGTGCAAATGACAGAAACACAGCCCACAATAACAAAGTGTGTAGTGTTTGCACCACCAATACACGTGATCGTTAGCTAATTGTGATACGACCACAACAGATATATACACTTCAAAGCTTTTTTCATTCTTATACACGGGAAACCAATAATACAAAAAAATAACAACTAAAAAGGGAATGACGAAGATGAAGGCGTCATCAATGACGCTATGCATGGCGTGGTGAGGAAATGGATAACGGTGGTTGTGAGGGAGATTATTTCTGTTGTGGTGGCTGCTGCTGCATCCACAGGGGCTTCACCTTGGCGGTAAATACAGGACTCAGATTCTCACTCAAGGGGGTGCATGTGCCGCTCATAGATGTGCGGTCGAACAACTCCTCCTTGGCGGAACTGACGCTGACGTTGGACCGGTTAATCCTGGTGTTGATCTCCAACTTGACCCCGCGTGATACCGGCTCGGGTGTGAACTTGGTGCCGGGCACCACTTCTGGCTCAGTTGCGGAGGCTTTCAGGTGTAGGTGTCCGTATTGGTTCCCGTGATTACTTGCCGAAATGTATATAGGAGAATTGAAGTGGTAGGGGATGTGGCAGGGGGCCGGGATGGCGTGTGGCTTGGGCACGGAAAGTGGCGGCGTCGGGTATGCAAAGCTGGTGAATCTCTTGTTAGTGGGTGAGCACGAGGGCGAGGGTGGGGGTTCAGAGTGCTGGTTTCCGGAAACGACATTGGCGAGCAAGGAGATGGTGATGGGCAAGCAACGGGTGCTGTATTCCGACTGGACTGTGGTGTGCGAGGAGTGGTGCTGGTACAGGAAGTGTTTTTGTTTTTCTTGCTGCTGTTGTTGTTGCTGTTGACGGATCCTGTACTTCGCATTCACTTGTTGATAGAGCCACTGTGGGCCCCTTGAGCTAAACAAGCCCACCATACACTCCGACGATTGCAACACCGCCTTGACCAACGCCTTCTTGATGTACTTGTACTCGGCCATATCCGCCTTTATGGCTGCCATACCCGCGCCGTGACCGATACGCACAGTCTGATAGTTGCTGTCCATGGGCAACAACTGGAACGTCTCGTTCACCATGTCGGAAATGGCCACGCTGAGTGCCACTAAGTCGACACCAATTAGCCCTGGTGCGTAGAGCGACACGTACGAGAGGTACTCCTTCACCTTAAAGAGCTCCAAGTGGGCATCGTTCACGATGCCGAGCTCGGACGACTCAATGATAAACTCCTCGATGGATGGGTCGCTGAACGACCACTCCAAGGTATCGAGCACGTGCATCTCCATCTGCTTGAACATGCCCTGGTCGTAGCGACACTTGGCGCCACAGAGCTTGACCAATTCGTGGAGCTTAGGCAACCGGAACCGCTCGGTGGGACCCAAGTACTTGCCGCCGCTGCCATAGCCCAAGTCGTTGATAGTGCGCACGCACGGTACCTTGTTCAAGTTGGCAAGGTTGACAAAGTGGTTGTTGCCGCCCGTGACCTTGGCCGCGATCCAGAGGCAGGTAGTGATGATAAGTTGCGCCTGGTCGAGTAGCACGATGCGCTTGGCACAGTATCGATCAAAGAGCTTGACGGCCTTGAAAAACACAAACGGAAGGATCTTGAGTCGGATCGACATCTTGAGCAAAAAGTCAATGAGCTTCAGGCGCACGGGGAACGTCAAGTGCGGCTGTTGCTTGTAGAGGGCGATGTTTGGCTTACTAGCATCGAGAGCCTGCACCATTGTGTCGTAAATGTCGTCGTGGTACTCGGCCACGGCGATGTTGTGCACGGCAATCTCTGCGTGGTACAACTGCTGGCTATAGTTCTCCTGAGTGAATGTCTTGGGAGCGGCAGAAGCGAAAGCAGTGGTATTGCCGCTAAGGATCAGAGCCATGTGCCCGAGCTTGTAGAGCTGCGGTTGTAACTGTGGCTGCCGTTTCTGTTGCTGTTGTTGATTCCCAAACTGGCCCTCGGTGTCAATAGACATGGGCGTGAGGGGTCTTGATGCCATCATCATGGTCAAATAACGCTATTATGGGGTCCTATTTGGTTATCTGAAATAGGAGATATGTGCTTCTTTGTTTCTTTCAGCAGATTAAATAGACGATGTGCCACAATAAGACGCAAGGGAGGTAAAGCGAGGGGGGCGTGTTAACCGAAAAAGACGTCAAATCGATCTTGAAACCAGTCAGGGTGAAATTCAAGCGGAATTGATAAAAATGTCAGCGGGAGATTGCAAATGATATACCTTGATTATGGGTAGACCGTGATATTATATGGTACGCTGCAGTGGATGGTGGTGTGTAAGAAAGGAATGGGCAGTACCCAGTACTGGTTGTATGGTCTGGGTTAAGGAACGAAGGGAACAATACAAGGGTTGGTAAAAGAGTGGCTGATATAAAAGAGGGTGAACATCGCACTAATGTGGCCCCAAATGGATATACATATATATATATATATAGACACCCAGTGACGATCGCGGACGACTCAGAGCCAAGACTGAAGACAGCTGATCCCTCTCCCACTTGAAGTTGGCCGAGAGTGTCAGAAGAAGGAAGAAGGAAAAACAACAAGGCAAGAAAATGTTGTACGATTGTTTTAGCTTTTTTGCTTTTCCTGTTTTTTTTACGCCTCTCCGACTTTCCTTTCATTCTCTTTCTTTTTTCTTTTTTTTGTTGTTGCGGTTGGGGCGCAACGCAAATTGGGATGCTGTAGATTGGTGGCACAAAGATCCATGTACACACTACAAAGGGGCCGTGCTAAAGCGACAGTGAGAGATAACAACTCCTGTTTCACCCCACAATGTGGTACAAGAATGGGAGAGGAGGTTTTCTGCGCAAACATTCGCACATCGTCTAAGTGCAACAATATGGAACCACAAAACAAACAGCTGGGAGGGAGGAGAGGAACGCTACAAAATAATGCGCAATAAAAGGGGCGGGGAAAGAGAGTTGAGTGTAATTTTTCAGAGACTAGCCTGGTTCTCTCTTTTCTCCTCATGGATATCACGATCCTCTCTGTTTCAGGGTGGGAAGGGGAGCAAAGTTAAATGTAATTGCTTATGTATGAGCGGCTATTTGTGACTGGCAAATCCTTCTTTCCTTGCCCTTGCTCTTTCTCTTTCTCTTTCTCTTTCTCTCTGTTTTTGCTTCGGTGGCCGGTTCTGATCCCGGCAACTTTGGTGCCTTTTTTCATCCCGATTCGTTGGTTCCTGCAGCCCCTGTGATTGTGGTGTCCGGACGCGTCCTCGAACGCACCAGTGCACCACAACCACCAAACGTGTGATTTCTCGCTGACGACGAATGGCAACCAGTGAAGTATTTGATGAGAAAGACTGGCACCTGGTCGGCAAAGGGATTGTGAACGGCATTGTTGCTGTAAATGCATTGTTCTCACCCCGTTAACTCCGGTCTTCTGCTCTGATGCAACTGTCTCGTGTTCCTCGGTATAAGCAAGCCCCTTGGTATACCTTTATTGAAAACTCATTACCGTTGTGGAAAGCAGTCATAAACACAAACAGCAAATCACACGCTCTCGTCTAGCCCCCTGTCTCTCGCGTGACGGTAAGACTGGGCCGTGCACAATAGCGATGGGGGGAGAAAGAGTGTTGAGCGAGTGTCTAAGGTTAGGGCATGCACAACAATAGTAATTGTAATAGAGGTAAACAAGAAATAAGTCAAGAATAGGAAAGTGAGCTGAGAAGAATGATACCCCTCTTTCTTGTTCTTTCTTTTTCTTTCCTCACCTTTCTCCTGTACACCTCTCCCCCGCGCAACGGCGCTAAAGCCCGGCCCCCCTTTTGTTGACTTTCCAATTGCTCGTCTAATAAGCTCAACCACCTTTCCTGCATGAGCACGATTTCCGAAAGTAGACGAAAGGGAAAAAAATAGAGAGAATGGCGTTGCAGAAAGGGGCAGGGGCAAACAATAAACCAATAGCGCCAGAAACGCAGAAACGCGGAAGCACAGGGGCGCAGGGCAGACCTGCGTGGGCTGGTTTTGAGGATGGTGCGGGGGCAGAGAGGCGAAGAGGTGGAGGGGTCCCCCATTCGAACGTGATCTGCTGTGCGTTAGATGGCTGGAACCCCGTGGGAAAAACAAGGGTGGCCCACTCTCTTCTCCTCCTGTGTCTGAACTCCTCGAAGCGCAAATACCATGACATCCGCCTCCAATGATGGTTCCTTCCCGCCTTCTCCTTTCCTTCTTCGGTATGGGTGCTACTTTACAACGAAAAATGGGCTCGGCTAGTTACATCTTGGCAACTTGCCTTCTTGGCTCTCGTTTAGAGAGAGGGCCAGAAAAGAAAATATGCTCTTCATCCTCGCCTCCCTCCCTCCGAAAAACAAAAAAATAAAATAGCGAGACAAGCAAAAATAGGAGAGGCAAAAACGTGGCACAAACACACCCACCCACACTGTTTAATGCCACGCCAAGTAGCTGGTAAGTGGAGGCGAGCACAAGATCTCTCAGCCTCCTCTTGTTCAATTTTGTGTCGCTCGTGAAAATGACGGAAATTGTCTTTCTGTTGTTGTCACACTGATGGGAGAAAGGGAAGCAAAAAACAGTGCCGCTGGACAGCACCAACCAACAAAGGTACAAAGGAATGCAACAAAAACTTCCCCTCTTGAAAAAAGGTTGCGTCCGCGGGTCAGTACCGTGTGACAATCACCTGTGCTGAAGATAGGAGAAGGTTATGGTCTGATCGATGAGCAGCGGAACGTGCTTCTGTGTGTGAAGCATGCAATACGGGAAGGGTGAGGTCAACATGCGCGCCTTCTTTTGTTTCATGAGGTGAGAATGTGAAATGTTAAAATGAAGAGCGGCTTTTGGTCGCCAATTTTTCAGAAGAAAGGTAAAGGGCTGTAGGGGCCCGCATCTGCCACTGGTCCTCTCTCTCGTTTCCTCTGCCCATCTCTGACCAGTCTTTGTCTTTTTTAGGTCGCCTGGCTTGCCTCAAACATCGAGCTCATTTTCTTTGTTTTGGTTTTGTCCTCATTGGGCCCCGGACACACCCCTTATTCTGGTGGTAGCGCACCAGCCAGAAATAGAGTTGCACTCGAGACGAAACGGATGACTACAACACTTCCTGACTGTCGTCTATGGGGGATCGGGATAGTGTGTCAAGGGCATAACCAGTGGAAATCATGTTCCATCCTACACGAGCAAAAAGCACGCCCCTTTCCCTTTCCCTTTCCCTTTCCCTTCCTCCACCTCTTTCAGCAAAAAATGAGCTTACCTCTAAATGATCTTGCCAGGTATGCTCCCTTTTCCCTCACCCGGCTCCCATTTGGTATTCCCTCGCGTCAATCAATTGAGAAAACCCCCGTGCTTATTTCAGGAAGCGCTTGTCGTCTGCCTCCTGGAATATACCAGCAAGTGTTTCTCACTTAGAGCGATGGAAGCAAGGGTGAGGCCTTTGGGTTTTGGGGTCTTTGAAGGATCATGCCCCACCTGTCTGCTATGTGTACACCTGTATAGCTGGAGAATATGGTTCCACTTTTCTTGTGGTCGTTCTCTTACTCATCTCCCTGCTTTCTCTATCCAGCAGAAATGTAAACAAACGAGAAATCACATTAGCGCAAACTTATATGAACCTTCAATTTTTGTGCCTTCCCCTTCCTGCTTCGCTTATTGCCTCTTACTGTCATCCCCAACCCAGTATAGATCACAACGCAGGAACAATAGTCAATGGCAGATCACTTTATTTTCATTTTTATTCAATTTGACACAGAATCTGCACGAAATCATAATGTTAAGAGTATAGTATGGGCCTTCATCCTTTGAGGCAGTTTTGTTATAACAGACATGGCTTTTAGATAAAAGGTTAACCCAAACATACTCGCCCATGCTGATTATGGACAACAAAATATCGTGCCATCACTGCACGGGAACCAAAACAAAAGAATAGACGGGGAGGGGCAAGGAAAAGCCGAATTACAAAACAGAATGTGTAATCACTTGCTTCGTTTGGTTTCCAATTATAAATCAACAACAAAACGAATGTAAACACCTGCAAACGTGGGAAGGCTCAGAAAAACTTGACGGTAGAGAAAGAGAAAAAACACAAGCAAAGGACTATCATCTGGTGTCCCTCGCCACCTACCTGAACCGCCTTCCTCTCGCAAGATGATTGCGCTGATCAACTCCATTCCCGCATGTCTTGGTTCTCTGTCGACTTTTTTCTGCGAGGTTTTCGCGACGCGTTTTACAGGTCACGATAACCACTAATTTTCTGTGACAACCAAAACATAAGGAGAAATATAAACAAGCAGCAAGTAGACGACATATCATTTACCCCCTTTGCCCTTTGTCCCATGTTGCGGCGCTTTCTAGGAATAGGCAACGATGACTCGCTGATTGTCAACGAGCCCACTATCGACTATAATGCCACCAGTACGGCGAGTGTGTACCCGCAACGCTCAAGTTTGGTGCAACAACAGAACCAACAGCACCCACCACCACAAGAACAACAGCGACCATACTTCGTACTCGACTCTTTCGACGACGAACTTGATGACCACGACATTACCCGTGACATAAACTTGGTAAACGAGTGGACCCAGTCGACGAGACTGAGGGTGGACGAGTTGAGCTTGCCACAGAACTACCCGGGCAAGTTCCCCACATCCACACTACCACCCCTCGCACCAACACTGGAGAAACAAGCAGTTGATGCGAGCAGGAAACACCTCTACAACTCCACCATAGACCTAAAGCTCGCATCGTTACAGCGAGAAGTCGACACCGAGCTACGAAAGTCGAGGGATTCACATGGACAATCCTTCCCTGCCCTTGCTACCGACTTGACGTCGCTTGCGGCCCAGGTCCGGTCGCGAAATCAGTACCTCGCTCAGCTTATCGACGCGGCTGATGTCTTTGAGCAAGAACAATCAGAGCTCCCGCCGCCCGATATCGCAGCTAAGTACAACGCTCTCCGCGCCGAGTACGTGACTGAGCTCAAGCGCACGGGCAAAATCCAGGAGGCCTACTACCGGCTCTTTGGTAAGTATGTGGCGTTAAAGCGCACCGGCGGTACTAGCGGAGGCACGTCTCACAAGGGCTCCAACAGCGAGTCAGCCGTAGGCATCAGGGAAAAGATCAAGCTAATCAAGTTGAAAGTGGACAACAGGAATGTTAAGACCCTTTGCGATACATTGCTTGTTGACGTGGGTAAATTGCAGGAGGCCAGAGATTCTGTGGCGGCACAGAACGAGAGGTTGCAGACGGAATCTCAGGCGATAAAGCAGGCGCACGACGAGGAGATCAAGGCATTGCAGGACGAGATCTCCCTGTTGAAAGCACGAGTTATTGATTGAGAAACTGAAACTGTCCTGTATCTGTATACATAACGGCATTGGGTAGAATGGAGAACAATGGGCTTTGAAACATAAACAGAACAACAGGATAAAGGTGGTAGCATAAATAGCGTCTACCCAATCACGGTGTTGCTCATACTGGGGAGGAGCGAGTGTGCGTCAATGGTGATATTGCCGTTCTCGGATATTCCATCGTTGACACACTCGTAAATAACCACGTCCCAATCGCTGGTAGTCACATAGTATAACTGGGCAAACGACACAAATGCAAGCGCAATGATCATGCCCAACCAGAGGCCCATGAGTTCCCAACGGAAGATGAATGAAAACACGTAGGCGCACGGTAAAGCAACGAGGTAGTAACCAATCAAGTTCAAGACCCCGCCGATAACCTGTCGCCCCTGGCCCCGGAGCACCCCACTGGTGGAGCACGAGAGGAAGTCGTTAATTTGGTACACCGCGCCCACCACCAATACCCGCGCTGCAAGCGAACGCACCTCAGCGTCCGATGTGTAGAGCGCCACCAACTGGTGGCGGAACGCAAAAATCATCGTGCAGTTGACGATTCCGAGACACACGGCAGTGGTGATGGATGCGTAGCTCGCAGTGCATGCGGACTGCTTTGATGCGGCGCCAATGTACCATGCGATGCGAGTGGTGGACGCAATTGACAACGCAAACGGGATCTGGTAGAAGATGACACAGGTAGTGCTAACGATCAGCTGCGCCGCAAGTACCTCGGTGCCAAACTTGGACGCTTCAAAGGTGATGATTTCAAATGCGAGCCACTCTGCCTCCACCATCAACACCCCAGGCACAGCGAGCTCAATCATCTTGTTCCATCCGGAAAAGAAGATGGGATGCTGCAAGATGTTCTCCCGCGGCCAGCACTGGTGGCCGCGCACAACAAAGATGTACAAATACAAGAGCAAACACATGATCCAGTTAGTGACCACCACAGAAATGGGTGCCCCGATGAACCCCATCCCAACCAGCGCATCCCACACGAGGATGTAGTTGAGTACCGCGTTCAAGGGCGCGCATACGCACAACACGTACGTGGAAGCGTGGAAAACCCCCTGACTCTGTAAAAAGTGCTTGGCGTTCTCAAAGAGAATGAAGCCGGGAACGCCCGCGCTTAAAACCCGCAAGTACTGTGCAGCAAGCACACACATGGAGCGCTCATTGTTGCCGATAATTGCGAGAAGCAACGGCTCGGCACCAAGCACCCAAAAGAGGCAGATAGGTATGTATAAGAGTAAGAGGAGGTAGTTGCATCGCATGAAATGGACACCCACCGTATCATGATCTCCTTTGCCGAATGCCTGCCCGCAGAGTGTGTCCAAGCACGTCGATACCCCCTGGATGATGGCATACCCGCTGATGTTGGCCGTCATCGCGCTCAAGCTCACTGCAGCCAACTCACTAGACCCCAACCGGCCTACCGAAAACACAGAGGCGACTGTAAGCGAGTATTGGAGCAAGAAGGTAATGATCAACGGAAACGAGTACTTGAGCAACACGCGCGTCTCCTGCACCATTGATGTCTTGGGCTCAGGGTCGATTTCCCCCGGGTGGTGCAGGAGTACCTCGTTCACCGAGACCAGCGCAGTGGAAGAGG